>CAUYSK010116185.1:0-40313 GCA_963575035.1 Avahi laniger
CCAATGTTAATAGTTTAATCTCCTTCCATGAATTATGAATGATCTCAATTGCATCTAGAATGGTGAATCCTTTCCAGAAAGTTTTCAATTTATTTTTCTGAGACCCATCAGAGAAATCACTATCTATGGCAGCTATATAGATTTATAACATGTATTTATTAACTAAGAAAACTTAAAAAATAAAAATTACTCATTGATCCATGGGCTGCAGAATGGATGTTATGTTAGCAGGCACAAAAACAACGTTAATCTTGTAAATCTCCATAAGAGCTCTTCAGTGACTAAGTCTATTGTCAGTGAGCAGTAATATTTTGAAAAAAATCTTTCTTTCTGAGCAGAAGGTCTCAACTGGAATTAAAATATTTAGTAAATCATGTAATAAACAAATGTGCTATCAGCCAAACTTTATTGTCCCATGTATAGAGCACAAGCAGAACAGATTTAGAATAATTCTTTTTTTTATTACAGCTTATTATGGGGGTACAGATGTTTAGGTTACGTATGTTGCCCTTGCCCCCTCCAAGTCCGAGTTTCCAATATGTCCATTCTTCGAGTGATGCGCATTGCACTCTTTGTGTATGCATATACCTGTCCCCTCCTCCCTCCTCTCCCCTGCCCAAAATCCAATAGATGTTATTCTTATATGTGCACTTATGTGTTGATCAGTTAATACCAGTTTGATGGTGAGTACATGTGGTGCTTCTACCCAAAAGAACAAAAGTCGCTCTATGAAAAAGACACCTGCACTCAAATGTTTATAGTAGCACAACTCACAATTGCAAAGATGTGGAAACAACCCAAGTGTCCATCAATACATGAGTGAATTAATAAAATGTGGTATATATATACCATGGAGTACTATTCAACTTTAAGAAACAATGGTGATATAGCACCTCTTGTATACTCCTGGATAGAGCTGAAACGCATTCTACTAAGTGAGGTATCTCAAGAATGGAAAGACAGATTTAGAATAATTCTTAAAGATTCTAGTATTTTTAGAATGGTGGAGAAGCATTTGGTTTAACTTAAAGTTACAAGCTTCATTAGTCCCTAACATGAGAGTAAGCCTGTCCTTTGAAGTTTTGATTCTAGGCATTGACTTCTCCTCTTTAGCTATGAAAGTCCTTGGTTGTATCTTCTTCTAAAAGAAGGCTTTTTCATCTACATTGAAAATCTGTTGTATACTGTAGACATCTTCATCAATTATCTTAGCTAGACCTTCTGGATAACTTGCTGTAGTTTCCACATCAGTATTTAGTGCTTCATCTTGTATTTTATGTTCTGAAGGTGGCCTCTTGCCTTAAACATCATGAAACAACCTCTACTAGCTTCCAATTTTTCTTCTGAAGCTTCCTCACCTGTCTCAGTCTGCATATTAATAGCATCAAAGAGAGTTATGTCCTTGCTTTGTATTATGCTTTGAATGAAGGGAATGTTGTGGCTGGTTTGATCTATCCAGCCACTAAAACTTTCCCCATACCAGCAATAAGACAGTTTTTCTTTTGTATCATTTATGTGTTCATTGAAGTTACATTTTTAATTTCCTTCAAGAACCTTTCATTATATTCCCAACTTGGCTAACTGTTTGGTGCAAAATACCTAGCTTTTGGCCTATTCTGGTTTTTGACATACTTTCCTCATTAAGCTTAATCCTTTCTGGCTTTTGTTTTAAAGTGAAAGACATATGACTCTTCTGTCATTTGAAAACTTAGAAGCCATTGAAGAGTTATTAATTTTAATTTTTTTTAATTTCAATATTCTTTTTTCTTTTTTTGAACAACAAAGTATGCTTTATTTTTTGCTTCTTTATATTACATATAGGTTCTGGGGAACATAACATGAATCTGTGACTCATAGACAGTTTATTTCCATTTATTTATTTATTTATTTTTTATTTTTTATTTTTTTTTGAGAAAGAGTCTCACTGTGTTGCCTGGGGCGAGTGCCATGGCGTCAGCTTAGCTCACAGCAACCTCAAACTCCTGGGCTCAAGCAATCCTACTGTCTCAGCCTCCTGAGTAGCTGGGACTACAGGCATGCGCCACCATGCCTGGCTAATTTTCTTTTATATATGTTTTTAGCTGTCCAATTAATTTCTTTCTATTTTTTTTTTTTTTTTTTGGTAGAGACGGGGTCTCGCTCTTGCTCAGGCTGGTCTCGAACTAGAGCTCAGAACGATCCGCCCGCCTCGGCCTCCCAGAGTGCTAGGATTACAGGCGTGAGCCACCGCGCCCAGCCAATTTCCATTTATTTTTAAACAACTTTGTTGAAGTATAATTAGCATCACTATGTATTTAATACTATATACAGTTATTTATTTGTTTATTTTTATATTATTTTATTTTTTACTTTTTGGGTGGGGCAAAGGCAATCTACATAACCTAAATATTTGTACCCCATAATATGCTGAAATAATTTCAATATTCTTGTGCCTCAGGGAACAGGGAAGCCCAAGAAGAGAGAGTGAGATAAGGGAATAGCTCATGAGTGGGGCAGTCAGAACACACAGCATTTGCTGATTAAGTTTACTGAGTTATATGGGTATAGTTTATGGTATCCCAAAACAATTACAATAGGAATATTAAAGATCACTGATCATAGAGTACCATAACAAATATACTAACAATTAAAAAATATTAAATATTGCGAGAATTACCAAAATGTGACACAGAGACATGAAGTGATCACTTGCTATCAGAAAAATGGCACCAATAGACTTGCTTAACATGAGGTTGCCACAAACCTTTCAATTTGTAGAAAATGCAATATTGGCAAAGTGCAATAAAGTAAAGTGCAGTAAAATGAGGTATGCCTGTACCGTCAAAATAAAAATTGCACTGGGCAAAGTTAAATAGGCAAGGAAGACTTTATTCAGCACTATTGCAATAGGCGAGAGTGACTAAAGTCAACTCTGCTAAAACAAAGGTCTGTAGATATTTTAAGAGCTAGCATGGGGAGAATCATAAGCTACCTGTGTTTACTGGTTGGATGTAATCAAAGGGAAAGTAAGGCTTCCTCTATCTTCATGAAAGGAGGTAGTTTTACAGCTTGGAGGAATATGGCTACTGAAGTTAAGCTCCTTCTCCCACAAAATCTGAGAGAGAGAAATACTATCTCCTTCAGTGTTTAGACTTCAAAGAGATGGCTCCCTAGTCCTTGAGTAAGACATTTGCTGGGTTGCAAAACTGGCAAGAAGATTTACATACATTTCAAAGGGGCAGGGAAAGAATTTACAACTGCAAGTTTGTTAAAATAAATGCTCTAAAAAAAGAAAGGTCAGGGGCCCAGAGTCAGGGAAAAGCCTAACTAAAGTTTAGTCACACTGAGGGGAACATTAAAGCTACATCTTGGTCTGCACTTAATCTTTTCATACCTTCAGCCTCAGAAACACTAGTTTCTTTCCTTTTCTCAAACATACCAAGCATATTTCTCTTTCATAATCTTTGCATTTACTGAACTCTCTGTCTGGAACAACATTCTGCCAAATTACTACATGGCTTATTCTCTTATTTCCTTCTGATTTATACTCACATGTCGACTTACCAGAGGACCATTTCATGGCCACTCTATTTTAAACAGCAACATTTCAATACTCCTTATTCCCCTTACTATGCTTTATTTTTTTCTATATTACTTAACATTTGATATAGTATCTATAATTTAAGTGCTAAGAACCTAAGGATTTAGCCTGAATTATTTTCTCATATATCCTAAGACCCTAGCATATCCTAAGTGCTCAATATATTATGGTTGCATATATGAATTAATGAAGCAATGACTAACATTATTTCAGTTTTCAAAATGAGAAAAGTGAGGCATAAACATACGAAAAGTATTATACTTAATGTCATAGAATCATTCAGTGTCAGAGTTATTTATTAATCTATACTACTTTTGCTGACTTCAAATCCAAATATTTAGATAATAATTAAAAAAATAGATTAGGAGCTTTAGTTTTTAAGTGCAAATTAATATGGGAAACTGAATGGCCATTCAGCTCAAATATGATTTTTACATTGTTTCAACAAGTTATCCATAGCACCAACCATAGTTCCAGGGCCAAGATAAAAAATACATCAATAGTCACTGAATGAATAAGTAAATCAATGACTGTGTTAGTAGTCTGGACTCTTGTCAATGCTTATGTAGATTTGAGATATTTGGCTAATCTCTCTAAGTCTGAAAATTACTATTGGCAAAATGAGAACTGGTTAGACAGTCTATGTAGTAGTAACAGCTTGCCAGCCTTCAAAATTCATACTTCCCCTTTCATGTAAAGAGAGTTGTTACTGAGAAGTAGCTACCAAACCGGACTATATTTCCCATTCTTCTTGCATCTAGGGCACATTCCAGTGGAATATAATCAGAAGTCATTTATATCACTTTTGGGCTAAAGTTTAGAGAACAAGTGTGTCTTTCCCACATTTTTTATTTTTCTGCTGTATGAATTTAGAGGACTTCAAGGCAGTAGTGAGGAATAGAGCCAAAAGATGAAATCATCTCACTTCTTTCAATTGAATAACTACGTGAAAGAAAGTTACCCACCCTACCAGCAACACCTAAACAACTATTTGAATGTAAAAGAATATCCCATGGTATATAGTTCATAAAACATTTAAGTGTATTTATTATGGCACTTAACAATAGCCTAAATATAATCACTAATGTTTATTTCAAATACAAAATTCCATATTCTACATTTTATATCAAATTGGTCATTTTATTCATTAAAAATAATTTCTCGGATACAAGACAGAGAAGAGTAGTAATGCACTAATTGTTTTCAGTTCCCAGGACAGTAACTCTAATTGTAGTCCTAATTAGCTAACATTTTTCATGGCTGCATAGTTTCCATGTGGTTACCTTTTTTCAACTTTTTTCTCCTTCATATAATCCTCTGCAGCATTGTTTCATAGTTATTTTTCAATCACATATTGACCCTTTTAGACAGAATAGATTAAAATGCCAGTATGGCTTTCGATCTTTTCTAAAGAATAAAAGAGTCTACCTTTTAGCCCTCCCCAGTGCAAATCTACTTTAAACAGCTCTCTAGCCCATATCTCTTCAAATCAACTATGTTTATTAGAGTCACAAAAGATTTGCCATTCCCTCTCTTGGGTCACTTTCTTTTCATATATACTACTAACCTTTTAAGATCTATCCAGTAATATTTTTTCTATAAAGACTTCATCCCCTATTTTGTCAAATTAATGTGGATTTCATCTATGTATATTTTGGTTCCTCATATTTTACGTCAGGAATGGAAAATGCTTTACTTATTTTGCCACCTTGAACATAGACCTGCTTCTGTCATTATGATAGTTTTTCCAGTGATCTTATAAAAACAGATTCTGAATTGCTTGCAAAAGAGGGCTTCAGGATGAAACCAACATACAGATTCATAGGCCCATCCCTGTTTTGAGCTATAAGCTTATATCATTTAATTCTATTAAAAATGTCTTTCTTATGTACACATAATAGTTTTCCTATTAGACTATAATATTATTAAGAAGAGAGGTTCCTATAATTGTGCTAAATATAAAGTAGATTTTTTTAACTATTAATGATGGTCAGTAATTTTAAAAAGCCCTCAACATCTGAAAACAAACAAACAAAAGTAGTACATGAAGTTTCAAATATGCAAATGCATCTCTAATAGTAATATGTTCAAAACAAATGAGTCTGGTAGCCATGGGGTATGACATTTTAAGTTCTTTGTACTCTGCTGATCAGCAACATAAAAGTAAAACATTTAAGGTTTATATTTAGAGACATACATTGGTCAAAAAAGAATTCTGTTAAAGTTTCACAATGTAGAAAAAAGGTTGCTTTCACTTTGGTTTAATCTAGTACAAAATTATTAAAACAGAGAAGGCAGAGCAGAGAAGAAAAATTATAACAGTATGGTAATATTAAATAGAAAAGCAAGGTAAGTAATCTTTAATTAACTAAAGCAAAAATAAAACATTATTATGCTTAAAAAATGCTAATGGCAACAACCACACATGATGTTAAATAAAAATATTTGGCCGGTAAATGTTAGAAAAAGTGAATAAAACAAACAAACATAACTGAGTTTTTTGCAAAATTCTTAAGGTATAGGCAACATAAAAGTTTATACAAATTTTATTGATATTTCCTATCAATGCTACCATCACAAGGCAGTGTTTCTTTTTATGAAATTATCTTCAGAAACCAGAAAATTGATTTTTTGACTATGACTTCTTAAACCTCTTCAAATTTATTTGATGTAGAAATTGTAGCAAGATTTGACAAAAGAGTCTAAAATTATAGATAAACAATATATGACAACTAAGAAACACAAAACTATCCATTATTATAGAAGCAAAACAAATTTCAAGAGTTTTTGGTCTACTAAATTTTTCAAATATTTAATATAATTTAGAAAAACAATATACCAACATTTCACAGTCAATTGTTAAGCAAAACAAGCTTTGTGGAATATTCAAACTTAAAGCTGTTGGAACTTTAAATTATTCTGAGCCTTGAGAGGAATGTGGCTATGTGAGTCACGTGGCATGCAACTGCAACTTCTGGTTTTTTTTGTTCCTGTAAATAATTAGGAAGAACATGCAAAGCCAGAGATAAGACCCTCTTCCGCCCAACATCATCACCCCCTTCACAAAGTACCAAAGTTATCTTCCTTGGTATATTCCATCTGTAGCCAATCAAATTTCTATAACATTTTCATTAGTCTTGTATGAAAAATATAATCCTGCTAAAATTTCTCTCTCTCTACCTATATAAATGAAACCTAACTTCTCCATTTTGGAATATGGACCCTATTGATTTGGAGTTGGTATTTCCCAGGTCACTAGACTCAAGCTTTGTGCTCAAATAAACACTATACTTAACCATATTTTCTGAATTTCATTATTTAAGATTAACAATATAGTTGCCTTAGTATGAAAGTTTGAATATTTTTTGTATAAAACTTTTCAAACATTTATAAATTAAACAAATAACTAGCCTTCATAATTTACCAAAAAAGTTATTCAATGGTTGAAATTTTTCTCTTCTAAAGATTTGCAGAAGTGGCAACAGCAGATAAACAAAGGTATAAATACAGTTTATCTAGTGATTATCTTCTCAGTCAAGTTCAAGTGTTCTGTCAATTAGAACTTAAACTAATTCAAGACATCTGCATAATGTGTTCTTATCAGTGTTGTAAGAGGAATCAGCGTTGATAAACAGATTCAGGAATACAGTGGCAGGCTAAAAATGAGTTATGCTACCAGGTGGTATGTAGGATGCTGGGCTTAAATTATGAAATTTTAAAGGTGTTCTAGTTATACAGGTGTCTATGATAAAACTTTTGCATTAGAAGAGTAATTTCCAGTAATATTTGCTGGAACAGACCTGTAACTTGAAATAAAGACAATATCTATCAGTGGAAACATTCATCTTTTTCTCATTGGCTTCCTTCAAACTCTTTCTTGTCTACAGAGCTACTGGTTGGAGAGGGTAGAGTAGGTCCTTTAAAATGTAAACAGCTCCTCCAACAAGCTGGGGAAATTACCGCTGCTTGCAAGTTGTTCTCTTTCCCTAGAGTTGGCAGGGAGCCAGAGCAGCAGGTTGAAGAAGCTGTTGTATAGCCACTTTCCTTGCTGCTGCAGCTGCTGAGAACAGATCTGGTCTATTTACCTGGCCCCCATGGGATTATCCCTCTTGCTCACTCACCTGGCCAACCACAAACCAATCAATCCTAGCCTCCATTTCAAGGATTTTCTAGGGTTTTGAAAAATCAATGCCTCTCTGAAAACACTTTATATTCAGGGAACACCTCATTAAATCATGGGGTCAAGTATAATGTATGAGATGGCCCATTTGGAAGAATCAGACCATTATAGACATAATTAGGGATGGGATTTATGGAAGGTAATACCTATCAGAGTATGCGTTGAGTGTGATTAAGCGCATCTAACAGAAGGATAGGGGCCAGCACACCCTATTGGCCTTTGCTCTCAGAATTCCATTAGTCCTGAGGTCAGCAGTTGGACTACCTGCATATCCCTATTATTCATTTGTGCTGTGATTAAATCTCAGGAAGCCAAGAAAAGCTAATCTGGGGCCAACATCATAGGTATTACCCTCACTTCCACTACTTTTATTGTGCTAGTCCACAAAACTTTTTTTCCTAATTAAATAAAAGATAAAATTTCAAAATTCTGCCTGAAAGCAGGAATGGAATGGTGATTCCCATTGTAAATTTTCATGATCCTTATACCTTCCATCATCATGGAAGTTACATAAAATTTATCTTCTTTTGGGTAACATCCTGTAGCTTTGTTTTTCATTCAACATTCTATATTCAAGTTTATTCATATGGTTTATATAGAATCTAGTTCACTCCTTTTAAATGCTCTGTAGTATTCTATAGTATAAATAGACCAAAATTTGTTATCTGTTTCTCTATTGATGGAAATATTTGGATTAGTTCCAATTATTCTCTCCTGCAAACAATATTTCAGGGCTCATAACTTTGCATGCCTTGTTCTTTGTAGGTGAGAGAATTTCAGTAGGTTATAAAATAAAAGTGTAATAGCTGCATCACAAAGTCTGTACATTTTTGATTATCCTAGAAAGATTGAAACTTCTATCCTAAATGGATTTACCAATATATCATTCAACAAAAGGTGTATGGGAGTTTTCTTTTCCCAACATCCTACAAATAATATTGCCAGATTCATTTTTATTTTGCTAATCACCTGCATATGAAAAGAATCTCATTTTTCAAAATTTGCATTTCCCTACAGAAATGCAAAATGGTTGAAAGTCTTTTCATATGTTTATTGGCCATTGTGTTTCCTTGTTTACTAATTCCTATTTATATCATTTGCACATATTTCCTTTTGAGATATTTATCTTTTATTGATTTGTAGCAGTTACTTACATTTTCTCAGTACTTTTTAGTTATTATAAGTGTTAAAAATGTCTCCTGTAAGTCTATGGATAGTATTCTAAGTTTATTTATAGTATATTTGTCATGCAGAAGATTTTTATTCAATGCAATCATATTATTCAATCTTCTAATTTTTCTTTGTACTTTTTGCATCTTGTATAGTGTTATGGACTGAATTGTTTTCTCCAAAAATTCATATGTTGAAGCCCTAAACTTTAATGTGACTATACTTGGAGATAGGACCTGTAGGAGATAATTATGGTTAAATGAGGTCATAACAGTAGTATATTAATCTACTCAGGCTGCCATAACAAAATACTACAGACTGGGTGGCTTAAACAATAGAAACTTACCAGAATTTTGGAGGCTGTGAAGCCCAAGATCAAGGTGGAAGCAAGGTAAGTTTATTCTGATATGTCTTGTCTTGACTTGTAGTGATGAAGACTCTTTGCTTGATCAAACCTTAGTAAGGCTTTTGAACCTTCTCCTAGGCCCTTTTGGTATTTCCTTGTAAAAATCCAGTTTTAGCAAAAGAACCCTCTTAAGTCAGTTTAGCCATTGGCCCCAATCCTCAATATCTAATCAATTCCTCATCTTCCACCATGCCCCAGGTGCTGTCTGATCACCCTGGCCTATCTTCAGCAAGAATCCTACAAGGATGGTTTAGCCTGATATGTCTTCTTAGTAATGTCCCATCTACTAACCCCTATACTGCTCTTTGGCTATAAATTCCCACTTGCCCGTGCTCTATTTAGAACTGAGCACAATCTCTCTGCCCCACTGAAAGGCCCCATTGTAGTTGCCCCTATATACATTGTGATGATCCTTGATAAAGTCTTCCTTACCATGCTTTAACGAGTATCATTGAATAACTTTTTTTCTTTAACAGTAGGTGGCCTTCCTCTCATTGCATGTTGACATGACCTCTTCTTACGTGCAGGCAGAGAGAGGTCAAGCTTTCCGATGTCTCTCTTTTAAGGACAGAAATTTATCAGATCAAGGCTGAGTCTCTATGGCCTTATTTAACCTTGATTACTTCTGTAAAAGCCCCATCTTTAAATAACAACCACATTGGGGGTTAGGGCTTAAAAGATAAATTTGGGGGAGACACAAAAATTCAATCCATAACAAGTTGCACCATAATTTGATAGGATTGGTGCCGTATAAAAATAAAAAGAGATTTCTTTATCTTTCTGTCTGTTTCTCTCTCTTTCCGCTTGTGCTAAGAGAAAAAGCCATGTGAAGGCAAAGTAGCTATATGCAACCCAGGAAAAGAGTCACTGTCAGAAACTGAATCAGGTAGAACTTTGATCTTGGACTGCTAGCCTCCAGAACTATGAGAAGATTTCCATTATTTAAACCACCTGGTCTATAGTATCTTGTTATGACAGCCTAAGCTGAGACATACAGTAGTAAATTTTTCCTTCTATCAAACTCATAAATAATTACGATTATTAATGTAATTACTTAGAATTACTTTAAATATCTGTAAAATCTTGCTTTTTACATGTAGGGCATTTGACCAATATAGTATATATAAATATACATATGAAGTGAAAACACAGTGTCCTGGAGACTTTTACTGTACAGATGACCTTGAGACCACTGATTTGCAATGTTTTATCTATCTTTTCTATGATGCCATAACATGATGCTATGTAAAATAGGCTCTATTCCTATATTTTATTTTTGTTCATTGTTCATCTATCCATGTATCAAGGCCACTTTGCCTTAAAAGCCACCCTAGTAATAGTAAGTCTTGATACATGGTATGACAAGACCCCTCCAATTTTTGTTAAGAGTGTTTGGCCATTCTTAGATTCTTCAAAAAACAGTGCTTCTAAAACTTTGATGTGCATGCAAACCATCCAAGGTCTGGGTGATTCAGTCTGGTCCTAGAATTGGACAAGAAATGCTCCATTTTCTCTAATTCTTCCAGATTTTGACATTGAGCGGTATGCTTTTAAAATAGCTTGCCAAGTTTCATTTAAAAAATTAAGTTGAAATACTAATGGTAAAAGTATTAATTCACAAAATAGTCTTATGATAATTGCTTTTGATTTAAAATATTATCTAATTCTTCCATAATGGAACATGACATTTTTTTCATATTTAATTTTGATATTCTTCAATAATTTGTTAAAATTTTCTTTATAAAGGGGTACCTTTTGCAGGATTTTTACCCAGATAGTCTCTATATTGCCTTTATGAATGGTAATATTTTTCCTGTTCTAATGCCTCAATAGTGAAATGAGTAGTATATATGAATGCTACACATTTTCATATGCTGATCTCATATCCAGTAATCCCAATGAATTCTCTCATCAATTGTAATAGTGAAATAGCTGAAATTTGCTTTCTTTACAAATAGCTTGAAGCATTATGCTGACCACACAGGGTACTTACCTTCTTTTTTCTATTTTCTACGAATTTTTGATTACCTGTTCTTGATAGAATGGTAAAATTTATCTAGATATAGTATTAGCCCTGTCCCCATTCCCTTTGTTTAGGGGATGAAATTGGCCCAAGTTTTTGATTGCTGATTTTTTACTTGAATGGTGAAAAATTTAGTCATGTTTTCTATTTCTTCTTGATTCAGATGTGTTTATGTTTTTATAGAACAGCTTGTATCAAATTGTGATCTGGGAACCCCTGTGGTTCCTGAAGAAACTTTCAGGGGGTCCATGAAGTAAAAAATGTTTTTATTATTACAATATACTTAAATATTCTTAACTTTTTTGCTCTTATTCTCTCAGAAGTATGCAACAAAATTTTTCAGAATTTCAGAGCTTAAACTTGATATCTTGGCAGATTTCATGTAATATTAAGCAAAATTTTAAATAAACATAGACACTATCCTACATACTTTTTGTTTATTTCATCAAAGTATAGTTATCTTATATAGTTTATATATAACTATGTATAGTTAAAATATGTTAATTATATTAAAAAGAAATGAGTTTATTATTGCTATATTATAAAGTGTACTAACAAATGCATATTTTAACATTGTTTTATTTTTAAAAAATAATTTATAATAAATAAGACCTGCATAAATGCGAACTATTTGGGGTTTATGATAATTTTAAGATCATAGAATTCCAGAGAACAAAATGTATGAAAACTGACATTTTGGAAAATCATTTATTTTGTATAAAGTTTAAAATTATTGATATAAAAGTATTCATTATTTACTTATCTTTTAAAAATACTAATATATTAATCTCCCTATTCTTATACTGAATCCAATTTGGAAAGTTTGCATATTTTGTTAGACTTCTCAAATAATCATCTTTGAGTTATTTTTATCTCTCTCACTCTTCTGATTGTTGAATGTTATTAATAATAGCTCTTTGTGCATTTTCTTCATTTTATGTTCCTTTGGTTTACTTTTATGTAATTAATCTATCCTCTTGAGTACTGACCAAATAAGTCATCCTTTTTTTTTTTTTAAAAAAAGAACAACTGGAAATGTCTTTCTACCTACTAATTTAACTTCGTACCTTTCCACAAGTTCTTTGATGCAAAATTTTCTTATCACTTAAGTATAAGCATTTTAAATTTTGAATTGCTATTTATTTATTTATTTATTTTTGAGATAGAGTCTTGCTCTGTTGCCCGGGCTAGAGTGCAGTGATGTCAGCCTAGCTCACAGCAGCCTCAAACTCCTGGGCTCAAGGGATCCTTCTGCCTCAGCCTCCTGAGTAGCTGGGACTACAGGCATGCGCCATCATGCTCAGCTAATTTATATATATATATATATATATATGTGTGTGTGTGTGTGTGTGTGTGTGTGTGTGTGTGTGTACATATATTTAGTTGTCCACATCATTTCTTTCTACTTTTTAGTAGAGATGGGGTCTTGCCTTTGCTCAGGCTGGTCTCTAACTCCTGACCTTGAGCTATCCACCCTCCTTGGCCTTCCAGAGTGCTAGGATTATAGGCCTGAGTCACCGTGCCTGGCCGCTATTTATTTTTTATTTCATTTTTACAGTGTTTTAATTATTAAAAAATGAATTGAATATTCAGTACTGTCTGTATGATTTCAATTCTTTTAGATTTGTTTAAATTTCCTCTGCAACTAGTATATGGCAAATATTTGTAAATATCCATAAGGATTTCAACATCATCAAATGCATGAGTATATAAACATATATATCTAGTAGTTTTAGCTTTTTTTTAAATATTTTTGATTAATCAGAAGTAACTTTTTCATTTTTTTTTATTTCAAAATATTAAGGGGGTACAACTGTTTTTGTTACATGTATACATTTTATAATGTTTGAGTCAGGGCTTTTAGTGTGCCCATCACCTGAATAGTGTTCGTTGTACCTGATAGGCAGATATTCCCCGGCCCTCCACACTTCTTGATTTTCAATAACCCTTACATCTCTTTGTGCCCAAGTATGCCCATAGACTAGCCCTCAATTATTAGGGAGTACATGTGGTGTTTATTTTCCATTCTGAGATACTTCGCTTACTTAAGTTAGTGGTCTCCAGTTCCACCCAAGTTGCTACAAAAGACATTACTTCATTCCTTTTTATGGCTGAGTAGTACTCAATTGTGTGTGTGTGTGTGTGTGTGTGTCCCACATTTTAAAAATCTGCTGATGAATTGATGGGCACTTATGTTGATTCTACATCTCTGTGATTATGAATTGTGCTGCAATAAACATTTGAGTGCAGATATCTTTCTGATAAAATTACCTATCTTTTGGGCAGATACCCAGGAGTGGGATTGTGGGGTCTAATGGTAAGTCTCTACATTTATTTCTTAGAGGAGTTTACATAATGTTTTTCACAGAGGTTTTACTAATTTGAAGTCCCACCAACAGCATATAAGCATGCCTTTCTCTCTGTATGCACTTTTTTGTTTTTCTGACTTTTTCATAATGGCCTTTCTGACAGGGGTAAGGTGATATATCTCACAGTGGTTTTAATTTGCTTTTCCCTGATGATTAGCGATGTTAAGCATTTTTCATTTGTTTCTTGGTTATTTGTATGTTTTCTTTCGAGCCTCAGAGATACAGGGACACTGGCGCTTCACAGGGCAGAGCTTTGGGCCAGGCTTCAGTGATGCCTTGGGGGTGGAGCCTGAGAGGTAGGGCTGCAGCCGGCAGGCAGTGTAGGAGCTGCATTGTGGGACCGTGGAGTCCAACAGCAGCATGTGAACTGTGGAGGTGACACCCCACCAGGCTGGAGGCAGTGTGGGAGTCACGTTGCTGGGGCTGCAGGATTAGGGCCAGCAGGCAGGTAGGGCTCTCACCGCGCTAGGGTCCCACAACGACAGTCCCTGCTAGGCTTCTTAGGTGGTGTGTGTGGCATTTGTGGCACCTGTTCTACTCAAAACCCCTGTTGTGCTTGGCTCCCAGTCACAGGGCACGGCACAGGAGAGTGTCTGCTCTGTTTGTTCTTTTCTTGGTGCAGCAGGGGTGACGCAGAGGTGGCTGCAGCAAAGCTGAGCCCAATATAGACCTGGCATCTTGTACCTGAGAGCTCAGAATGGTGACAGTTGCAGTAACCTGGAAACGGTAGGCACCAGATCCCTGCTACGTCCACTCTCCAGTTCAATGTCACTGCACAGACTCCAAGCAGCTCTGTGATCAGACCACAGGTCTGTGGTGATATTGGGGTCCCCTTCGCAGCTCAGGCCACAGTGTCTGTGGAGGGAGTATGGAGCCCCAGGGCTCTCTCCTGCAGTACATCCCCACGTGTGGATGCCTCCCCAGGTACCTTCCAATCTTAAAGAAGGAATCACCCCATCACCTTCTCCTTCACTCTAAATGTCCTCTGTCACTTCTCTGGTGTTTTACAATGCTCTTTCCAAGAAAGCCCATCCAGAGGTGGGCATCTACCTGCAACTTTTGATCCTTTCCTTGAAAGCAGTGCATGCGGGCTGCTTCTAGACTACCATCTTGCCTTTCCCCAATCATACCCAATTACCCATCACCTTGATCTCTCAGTTTCTGAAATATGTATGACAGGTTTCATTCTGAAATGTCAGTTCTTGGCACACTCATGTCCAAAAATGACCAGGTGTACCAAAGTAAGGCAAGCATGAAAATGAGGTTTATGGAAGAAAGAAAGATAGGATTATAGGGCACAAGCAAGATATAAGTTGAGACAATGAGAATTGCCAAGAAAGAGAGAAATTTTTTAGATACGAAAGACACCTTGTCTGGAGAATGGGAGAAGCTGTCTCAAATCCATCTAATGGAGATCATGGGCTTTTTAACACATTAACTGCCATGTTAGTTGTATTTAACTCAAGCTAGTTTTGAACCCAGGTCTTGTGAAGCAAACTGGGCAAAATCCAGCAGTTGGGCCATGAAAATCTTCTTTGTTGATGTTCTTATTGTTACACTTAATATTGACAATTTAATTCTAAAACTGTGGATTAAATGAATAGAAATCAATAAATTTCATTTTTCTATTTATGTTTATCTTTAAATTATACTGAAGCCTGACAAGTCAAGAAAGATGCTTTACTCTTTTGAACTATTTTTCAAGTTTTCACATTATTTTTTACATTACTAATTTTCAAGTTTTCATATTACTTTTTTATTGAAGAAAACACAGAAAACAATAAAAATAACAAATTTTTCATTAAATTAAAAAGGATCATTTTGTTTTCAACGTTTTTATTCTATTTTAGTAAGAAAACACTGTGGCCCCAAAGAAAAAAAATTTTTTCTAGCATAGCAGTCAATGTGTTAAGGAGCAGCCGTGTGCCTTGTGGCAGGTCAGGGGACTGTGAGTCTTGGTTTCTTGAATCTGACCAGGGGCCTTCAGAACTTAACCTCCTTTGTCTTGCAGAAAATTCACCATTTCTGGGAATCAACCCAAAATGTCAAGTAGTTACTTAAGGGAGAGGCTTATAAAAAACATATGAGGGTCATTAAAATTTGTTCTTGGAGCTAGTTACAGAGGGAGATATTATTTTTTATTATACCTAGCAGTAAATAAACCTACCTGTGCTCTGAAAGAAAATTCTATGTCTATCTTTCAAGGCTGTTCCCTATGCATTCTTAAAAAGATAGTTGAGAAAAAATGCTATTTGTATCTCTGTTGACAAATGCAAGAGATACTTAGAGAATTGTCTTCAAACAAGTTGTTTCTATTTGTCATCAGGGAGAATTCCATTTGCTGTCACTAGAGCTTAACTTTTTTCATTGATAACAATTATGTAATATCCATTTTATTTATGTAATAAACCTTAAAATCTGGCTGGGATATTGCCACATTAGCATTAATTGCTAAGTGATTGACTGATATATTCTCTCAACAATTTTATATATTATTTTTAACTTGACTTTTTATTTTGATTTGAAGATAGGAGCTTATGAGCTTTAAAAGTCTAATTTGATACATTTTGGATTTTCATAGCAAAAAAAAAAATTACACATACATATGAAAATACAGTTCCTGCTATGGTTTGAATGTGCTCCCTAAAGTTCATGTGTTAGAAACTTAATTCCCAGTGCAACAGTATTGAGAAGAGGGACCTTTAAGGTGTGATTAGATCATGAGGGGGCCTGCCCCTCATGAATGGATTAAAGCCATTATCAATCATAGCAGTAGGTTAGGTATCATGGATTCCAGATAAAATGATGAATTTGGTCCCATTCCCTCTTTCTCTCTTTCACCCTCTCTCACCTTCTCACCTTCCCACATGGGTGATGTAGCAAGAAGACCCTTACCAGATGCTGGCTCCTTGATATTAGACTTTCTAGCCTCCAAACAGTGAGAAATAAATTTCTTTTTTAAAATATAAATTATCCAGCATGTGGTAGTCTGTTATAGCAACACGAAACGGACAAGGACAGTTTTTATATACTCTGTACAGTTGGCTCTCTGTATCCATGGATTCTGCATTCATGGATTTAACTAATCAGGGATCAAAAATATGGGAAAAAATTTGTGTCCACACTGAACACATACAGAGTTTTTTATTGTTATTATTTCCTCAACAATACAGTATAATTTCTATTTATGAAATATTTATATTATGTTAGGTATTATAAGTAATCTAGAGGTGATTGAAAGAATATAGGAGGATATGTACAGATTATATAATAATATTTTGCCATTTTATATCAAGGACTTGAGCATTCACAAATTTTGCTATCCAAGGGAGGTCCTGAAATGAATGTTTCATGAATGCCAAGAAAAAATTATTGTACAATATTTGGACTTATTTTTATCATTCACATTTAATTTTATGTTTTATCTCCTTTGTCTTTGATTTTTTTATTAAATCGTAAAATTTTATTTTTCTATCCACAGTTAGTTTGGAGAAAATATGCTTCCATAGCTCTATAAAACTTTCTCTTCCTCTACTGATCTACTTAGTTACATCTCCTTAGACAGATATAACCTGGGAAATCAAAGCTCCTCTCCTCCTCACGTCCTCATGGGTGGTGATGTCTAATCATTAGTGTCATAGACCAGGGAATACCAAAAAGATAAGATTTCTGAAGGGCAATGTTCAGCCAGCCCATCCTGCTTAATTCATAACTCTAGTTTTCGTTATGATTTTTGAATAATTAAAGTGATGAGAGAAAACAGAATGGGGAGAATGATAACATTTGAAAATGGGGCCTGGGCTTGTTTATACAATATCTACTAATTTCTTTTTCTTTTGATCAGGCTTGAAGTGAAGTTAAACTTGCTTGTCAAGATTAGGCAACTTGAGATTAATAAAATTCTATACAATTCAGAAAGTCAAATTGTTTTTTGTCTGCTTTATCAATTCTGCAAAATTCTAAAGAACTATATCTATTGAAAGGAGGTTTTGGGTGCTGCAAGAAATTCCATAATATCATTTGCCATTGGTAATTTTATTGGACATTTTATCACAACCTGTGACAATAGAAAGATTGGAAATAACTTTTAAAGCACTCTTCAGGAAAACAAGACTAGCCGAGTTACATCTTAGCAGAAAAAATATCTTATTCTTTATGGTATCATATTTTCTCTAATGAAATCAGCATTGTCATCAGATTTTCTATTCAGCAAATTTGTCAAAATAAACCAGAAATGTGCTGGTAGGGTGCTATATATCTTCCAAGAAGGAGAAAAATCACTTTTAGTTTGAAACCTGTATGGTAGACAGACTTTTAATATGGCAAACACAGTGATTCTCATCTCCTAGTTTTTAAACCTTTTTGTAATTCTCTCTCCTTCGATGTGGCCTGAATCTAGTGACTTCCTTCCAACCAATATAATATAGCAAAAGTCATGAAATGTCACTTCCATGATTGTTACAAAATATGGTGACTTCTATTTTGCCTTGGTAAAAACAAGGTAATATATTGGAGAAGACAATGCACTGAGAGCCACTTTTGGCCAGTAGCTAGTAAGAAACTGAGATCCTCCATTCAACATCTCTTCAAAAACTGAATCTCACTCGTAACCGCTTAAGTTAGCATGGAAGGGGACCTGTCCCCAGTGAAGTCTTGACATGACTCCTCAGCCCTAGCTATGAAGCCATGTATACTCATCGCGGCCTTTTGAGAAACCCTGAGGTAGAAGACCCAGTAGAGAAGTGCTCAGATTTCTGATCCACAGAAACTGTGAAACAAATGTGTGTTGTTTTCAGGTACTAATATTTAAGGTAATTTGTTATGCATTAATAGATAACTAATACGACTTCTATGACCTTTAGCCTAAACATTATATTGTTTTCTTATGAGTGCTATAAGGCTGTTAATCATACTGTCAGTATAGCCCTTGTTGTATATTATTTCCCCAGAGCACTCAAGTTGAAATCCTTGAAGGCAAAGATCAATCTCCCAATAGGACATCCCCAAATCCAGCAGAAGTTTGATTCAAATTTTGGTTCCATTCTCCTCTTTGTTTGGGAGAGGAGTGACATCAAATCTGTCTAGGTCCTACTGTGTAAATATAATCACTATTACTTAGAATAGACCCAGGACAAATATCTATAATGCCATATTTCCTTTCATAAATTTATAGTATGAATTATATAATAAATATTAGTTTCATGTAATTGTTACTGTCCTTGATTGGCTAATTTCTGTTTTTGTATTTTTTTTGAAAATTTTTGTCACAATTTACCTAATCAGCTTTATTCAGATTCTTATTTTTCTGTGTCACTAATTCCTGGGAATGTTTTAAGCCATAAAAAGAAAAAAAATCTTTTAAAATGTTTAAAATACACTTTTCACCAAGATATCCACTTTATACATTATTTAAGCATTTCTGTTCTGGCTTCAATTAGTTGGTAGTGCCCTTTTAAATCATAGTTTAAAAAATGATATTTCTGTATCTAACAATTTGTGATTAATTTTTTCCCATGACAGAAACTGAAGCCCGGAACTACTACCCGTGGTTCCTTTTATTCATTACTCAATGATTCTGTCAGTGATGGGCACACGGAATTGAAAATTTTCTAAGCTAACTAAACCTGACTCAGCAGGGAAAAGGCAGGGGACTCCCTACGCTTATAGGGAAACACCTGTTTGAAAGTCTTTTCTTAACTGACTTTGTCTGGTCCTGTAAAACATTGAAAGCCATTTGCATGTAAAATCACAGCCTAAGAAGCAAAGAAAGTCCTTAAACTGTCTTATTTGATTTTAAATAAATGATATGGATAAACTCTGGCCTAGAAAAAAGTGAGACTCATTAATATGTAGCCAGATGTGAGTTACAATTTGCCTGCTTTTGGTTTTGTGTTGTTTTGTTTTTTGCTGTGAGAGATATATGGTATTTGAAACTTAAAGAAAGAGGATCTTGGAAACAATGCTTGCTTTATCTGTTTCCTTAATGCTCTATGAATCTCTCAATAAATCCCTATTTTATTGTGTATTCAGCACCAAGTTAGGTGATATAACTTGTCACATGCTTCTAGGTGATTTTCCCTAATAACAACTACACACTTTTAGCTACAGAACCTTTACTCTGCTATTTTCCACCTTTTAATGCCTTCATCTTCAATTTATGTTTTCTGCCACAGGTGGCGGCAGAGTCTCATGGGTCCAGGATAGTGAGCATGCTGATGTGAGATCCAAATTTATCAACTCAGCTCACACATCTTTTTTAAACACATTTTCATTTAATTCAATTTTACTTTTAAACTAGGCTTTCTAATCATGAAAATAATACATAATATAAAATAAATATTCATATAGAATAGCAAGTAGTGATAAGTAGAAGTTGCTTCACTATGACACTAGCAGATTCATAAAACCATTTCCTGCATATAAGAACTTTTAAACTATTTCTTAAGTATCTTTCCAGATAATTTCTATGCATGTATCAGAATGTTTCAAAAATAAATGAGATCATATTGTCACACTGTTGTGCAACTTGATTTTTAAAATTAACAGTGTATCATCCATGTTCTTTCAATTATGTTATTATACGCTACTCCTTATTCCATTGTATGGCTGTCCATTAATTTATTTAACCAATCCTCTGTTCTTTTAATTTTCTTTCTTTTTTACTAAAAGGACTATGTAATGAGTACCACTTCACATACATCTTTGTGCATATGCTTGAATTTATAGGTGGATAAATTCCTATGGAATTGCTAGCTCTATGGTATGTGCTTTTAAAGTTTTCTTAGGAGGAAGATGTAGAACAAATTTAAACTTCCACCAATGGTGTTTGTGAATGCTTAATACTTCTAGAGCATTGTCTGCATTGATTATAAATCTTAGCTCATTTGATTAATTTTTTAAAATGTCTATATTTCATTGCTATTGTAATTTGCACTCTGTAAACTTTAGTTAAGTTGAGCATATTTTCCTGTGTTAATAAGGTATTTGTATTTATTTTTCTTTGAATTTGGAGTTTGGTTTTATATAAGACAGATTTTATTGTGATAACAGTCCCATATCTCAGTGCTTTTTAACAAAATACATTTATTTCTTCCTCACGGCATATAAATACATGGGTCTACTCTGGCTTTGCTGGGCTCAGCTCTGTAAATCTTCTCATTTTGAAGCTCAGGTTACAGGCATAGTCACTATCTATAATTTGTAGTTCTCATGGTTGGGGAGCAGAGCCAAAGGACCCCTATGAAGACATACAATAACATCTAAAGCTTCTGTTCAGATGTGACACATCAGATTTGTGACAACATAGCCCTTTATATTAGATTGAAAAAGTGGGTCACATGGCCAAGACCAAATTCAATTGCGTATAAAGGCATATAAAGAACATGGAGAGGAAAAAAAATATTGCGAACACATAATGTAATCTACCATTATGTTCTTCTCCTGTTTTTCTACTGTTTTAATTTTCTTGCTTTGTATTTATGAAAAAAATCTTTGCATATTAAGGAAAATATTCCTTTGTCATATTTGCAACAAATTTTTTCAAAGAAATTATCACTTGCCTTTGGCTTTTACAGTTATTTTTGTACTATACATAATTTTAAAAATATAAACTTTATTTAACATTTACTTTTATGGCTTCTGGTTCTATGTCATGTCAGAAAGAAAATCTCTACTTTATGAGAAATAACTAAATGATGAATTGCTAAATAAATATACATAAGATACATATTTTGATTACAACTTATAAAAATTGTTTTTTTAAAAAAGCATGCATTTTAAACCAGGGAATTTCTATCTTTCTATTTAATCTAAGCTGAATTAATTAAGAGCAAAGCGGATTCTCTCTAATCCTTATTTTGTTTATCAATTTTGTGTTTCTCTGTATGGATATATTTATTGTTTTGTGTAGAGGAGTTTAATGTAATTCCTGAACATGTCCTGAAGTTTGAGTACTTAAATTATACCATTTGATTCATTTTTAACTAATCTCTGTGGACAATTTCTATTTTCCAGAAACCACGATGTTTCTTTCTCTCGGATCTGTGCATATATATATATATATATCAAAGCATATATAAAAATAGATAGTAATAGATATTCATATCCATGTTTTTAACCATGTGTTTAACATTCTAGGGCTCAAGTACTGCAGTCAACTTGAGTCATTTTGAGTAGTTCAGTGATGTCTGACAAAGCCATGCACTTCTATGTGTTTGCTCATAAGATGATTCAAAAGAAGTTTCAATCATTATCTCACCTGCAAAGGGCAAGTAACAAACAATAATTTAATTCAGGTAACAAGTTCATATATAAAAAAATTAATGAATAATATGGAACATTATATAACAAGGCTATAATATTATGTGGAATGGAATATAATAAAGATATGAGAATCAAAACCAGCATGGATTAGAGTTGTCAAAAAAAGCTTTGCTAGAGAAAGAGGCTCTATTTTAAGGATGGCTGAGATCTAGGTAGATAATAAAATTGTAAAGGAGTAAACATAAACATTGGATAAAAGGAAAGAAAAAGAGTAAAGAATTAGATGTATAGATACAAGAAATGACATCTAGACATGTGGGGTTTGGCAGTCTTGTTCTGTGTTCTTAGTTCTTGGTGTGCTCTTGGCCAAAGAATAAACAGACACACCAAAGTAAGGCAAACATGAGGATAAATTTATTCAGGGAGAGTAAGATAATATTATAGAGCAAGAGCAAGATATAGGTTTACAGAGCAAAATACATACACCAAAGATGATGACTGGACTCCCTGTTATAGCAAAAGAGACCTTGGTTACAGTCTGGGTCTTGTTTTATAGTGTCTGCATAGGGACCTCCCCGTGGTTCAGATGACATCATGGAACCACTTTGATGGACAATTGGGATTTATATGACCTGGGTCTTATTATACATGCAGATCTCCCATGAGCCTCTCTGAAAACCCATGTGGGGGGTGAACTGCAATGTAGATTTAAACTAATGGCTTGATTATTAGCCTTAGGTTGCCCTAAGTCACCTCCCAGACTCTGTTCTACCTATGCCATTTGATCTGTGGGCTGGAGAGTCCTCTGCTTTTGTTTGCAGTAGGTGTGCTATGTTCTTATTGGTAGATTGGTAGGGCATTTCCTCCTCCCCCAGGTATGGCAGTTGCTGGGGACGGGATTATGGTGGGGCAGCACCAACCCGGGGGCCTGGGGTCTATCCTTGTCCTTCTTCCCAAGTGGGCCAATTACTCAAGGCAGCACCAAGGAAAGGCACCAACTTTCATCCTTAGAAGCCCTAGAACCCCTTGCTAGCTACTTAACAGACTAACCTGCTTGCTGAGGACTGAAAGTACATATCAAGAAACAGTGAACACAAATCAACTTCTAGCATGGCGGTGTGAGTTCTGTGGACCTGTTCCCCAGTGAAACTGATAAAAATTGTTTAAAAAATACACAGCTATGTAAAGCCCAGGGACAAGATCCTAAGAGCCTACAATAAATGAAGAAATATCTATTCAAGAAAATCTATGAAAAGTTGTTAAAACAGAGTCAATGATATTTGAAACAAAATCACTTCCTTCCAATTTGCCCCAGTTGATTAAGGTAGAAAGCGCACTCCACACTAACATATTGAAGATCTCAATGCTCTCTCTGTCCGCAGACCCCAGTCAGAAGGGTTTCTTCCTGGAAAAAGCAGGATACCAGCCACCTGCTGATGCGTATAGGTTTCAGACAGGTAAAGTTGAAAAGTGGGGACTCCCATCATACAATAAGCCCTTACTCATGGAATGAAGTCTCTACCTTGGCCATAGGGTCACTAAAAATAATACTGCAGACCTGATCATGGTAGTCTTAGCTTGTAAAGTGATTATTCTGTGCTAGGAGAAACAGGAAAAGAAGACCTCAGGCTATTGCCCACCCTCACAAAGTGCTCAGCTCATAAAGGAAGGGTATCACTTAGACTGAAGTGTGGCATTGTCCCCATCCCCAGCTTTAAAGCCGTGACTCAGAGATTTTACCTGGAGGGAGCAGCAGAATTTAGAACAGATAGCTCCTAATCCATTTCCAAAGACTGACTTTTTTTTGCAATAAGATATAAAGGTCTATGGGCACTCCCAAGAGCCATGTTGATTGTGGTTGGGGGCAATTGGAATATTAGTACATTTAGTGAAGTGATAGTCTAAATTGTTTGTTAGCTAGTTTGCAGGAAAGAGATGGGGAAGAAATCTGCTGGGAGGAGCCCGTTTGGAGAGAGAACAAAGATCCAGTATGGACATTTGGAGCTGTTCCTTCAAGGGAGTCTGAATTTGATTGGATTAATTTGTAGAGCAATTAAGGCCTCAGGGAACTGTTGAAAACAATAGAACAAATCACTCAGCAATTAGTGGAGCTTCACAGCTGGCTGTGATCAGGAAAGAAGACAAAAAAGCCTTGCCAAAAAATTGCCATTCCAAAGCGACTAAGCTGTACTTTCCCAAGGAGCATTACCCCAAATTTAGCATAGCCATGATGAGGGCTGGGGTAGGTGAGGGTAGGGGGGGAAGTGATAATAGAATACTCTAGCCAGTCACTAAGCAAATAGTCAAACAGCAAGCTCCCCGCCCCCTCAGGAGAGAGAGGGCATAACCAAAATTTGCTGCAATATATTATCTAAAACACCCACTTTCTAACCCAAAATTATGAGCCATGCAACTAAACCAAGAAAGTGTAATCCATACATTACAAAAAAGCAGGAAATATAGGGTGTTGGTAAAAGCGACTAGATGTGAGATTTAATAGGTAGAGATTTCCAGCCATTATAAATATGTTCAAAAAACTAAAAGAAATGATGATTAAAGAAGCAAAGAAAGATATGATGACTGTACCTCAGATAGAAAATAATAGTAAAGAAATAGAAATTATTGGAAAAAATCTAAAATTCTACAGTTTAAAAATATAATAACTAAAATGAAATATTTACTAGTGTGAATAAATAAAAAATTTGAAGTGGTAGAAGAAAGAATTAACAAACTTGAAGACGAATCAATACATATGATGCAATCCAAAGAATGGAGAGAAAAAAGAATGGGGAAAAATGAACAGAGCCTCATAGAAATCTGGAAAACCTTTAAGTATACAAATATACCTATAATATACATATGACAGTACCATAAAGAGAGAGAAAAAAGCAAAGAAAAAAACTGAAAAAATAATGGCTAAGAATTTCTCGAATCAAAGAGAAATTAGATAATATTTTGATATAATTAAGAAAGAAGACAGAACATATCAAAACATCAAATGCAATTAAAGCAGTGCTTAGACAAAAAATTGATAGCTTAAATAATTATATTCAGAAAGAAGAAAGGTCTCAAATCAATAATCTAAACTTCCACCTTAATATCCTTAGAAAAGAAAAGCAAACTAAATCTAAAGCAAATGGAAAGAAGAAAATAATAACTATTAGAACAGAAATTAGTGAAATAGAAAATAGAAAAACAAACAAAATTAATGAAACCAAAATTGTTTCATTCAAGTGACAAACAGAAAATGACAAACTTTTACTAGATTGACCAAACAAAACAAACAAAATCAAGGAGAATACTAGAGTACTAGAATCAGAAATAAAAGTGGGGGAGATATTACCCCAGACCCTAAAGAAATGCTTGTATGTTGAAAAACTAGATAACTTAGATGAATTGGACAGATTCCTAGAAAGACACACACTAATAAAACTGACTCGAGTAAATACAATATGAGTAGGCCTATAACAGAGTGTTTGAGTCAGTAATCCAAAAATTACCCATAAAGAAAAAGCTTGGGCTGAGATGCTTCATTGTGGAATTATTTCAAATATATAAAGAAGAATGAACACCAATTCTTCAAAAATCTTTCAAGTAGTAAAAGAGGAGGGAACATTTCCAATTTATTTTGAGGACTGGCATACCAAAATCAGAAAAAAAATTCTCAAGAAAAGAAAACTTCAGACCAACATCTCTTGTAACTATGGACATAAAAATCCTTAATAAAATAATAGCAAACCAAATCCATCAACTCATAGAAAGGATTATACGCCATAACCAAATTGGATTTATCTAAGAAATGGAAGATTGGCTTATTTAGTAATCAAGTAATGTATTAATATATTAGTAATATATTAATATATATTAATTAGTAATATATTAATATATAGTAATGTATTAATATATTAATAATTAATATATTATATTAATAGATTAAAAACCAAAAATCACATAATTATTTCAATAGATGTAGAAAAAGCATTTGACAAAATCAAACACCCTTTCATAATAAAAACAAACCATAGTTTTTCTCATAGTTTTCTCACTACAAAGAAAACAGATACAAAAAATCTGTAGCTAACTTCATACTTAATGATGAAACACTGAATGCTCTTTCCATAATATCAGGAGCAAGCAAGGATGTTTGCTCTCACTACTTATATTTAACACTGTACTGGAGGTTTTAGCTAGGGCCAGCCAGGGCAATTATGTAATTAAAAAAAAAAAGCATTCAGATTTGGAAAGGTAAATGTAAAATTATCATTATTTGCAAATGATGTGATATTTTATATAGGAAATCCTAGGAAATCCGCTAAAAAACTATTATAAATAATAAATGAGTTCGGCAAGGTAGCAGCATATAAGATCAACATACAAAATAAATTGTATTTCTAAATTGCAATGGCTAATTTTATGTGGCAACTGGACTGGGCCACGGGATGCCAAGTAATCTGATTAGACATTATTTCTGAGTGTGTCTGTAAGGACGTTTTCAAAAGAAACTAGCATTTGAATTGGTACTAAGCAAAGCAGATGGCCCTCCCCAATGTGGGTGGGCATCATCCAATCTGCTAAGGGCCTAAATAGAACAAAAAGGTTGAATTTGCTCTCTGCAGAATTTTTGAGCCCTGAATGCTCTTGATACTTGGGCCTTCAGACTTGGACTGGACTCTATAGCATCAGTTCTCTGGCTCTCAGGCTACCTAAATCCTAGGCTTTCCTGGGTCTCCAGTTTGCAGACACCAGATTGTGGGACTTTTGCCTTCATAGTTATGTGAGCCAATACCTTATAATAAATACATATTTCTCTCAATTTATTATATATATAGACACCAAGGTGCTTATCAATTACTACCCTTGACCAACACAAAGTCTACATTAAAAAAAGGACAAATTTCCATTTCTTTGGAGATTTGTTTCCCTTTTGTAGTTATTATATTTATATAACTTCTTTAGAGCATATTAAAAGTATTTTAAATTAACATAATAAAATAATGAATTTTTGATAAACAGCATTACACCATACATTACTTGATTTGAAAATTGCTGTTGCATGTGACCAGTCACTTTTAGCTGCCTGTGATTAACTGAGCAGCTGTTAAAAATTCCCCAAAAAAATAAACTGCACTAGTAATAAATATTTTCTTTTATTTCTAGTTATGGTTTTCTATTTTGTTGGTAGAAAGATCTGTTTGTATTTGTTGAAGGAATTCCAGTGATGTTTGTCACATTCATGAAGATTAGGAGCTAAGACATCTACCTTATTCACTTACCATTTAATGCACTCTGGCTATGTGAAGTGGCAGCTACCTCTTCCTCTTTTCTCAGCCAACTTAGTAATTTGAAATGTGAATCAAAAAGCACCATGTATTTTCAGGAAACGGTATGGTTTATTGGAAAGTATATTAAAAATGAGGGTGTGTCATTTAATGTTCCATCAGTGTGGGACAGGTGGCTAACTAAAGAATATCATCAATTATTTTAGCTGATTTTAATTTTTTAAATTGACAAAACATAATGGCTCTAAAAATAGATTTAAAAGAATTTTGGAGAAATAAAAAATTTAGTCATTAAGTCATCTATCTAGGTAAGCCTATACATGATGTTGTATTTTATCTGACTTTGAAATATGTTTATCTGACTAGTAGATTTGGGCTGGGTCAATATCTTATGTTAAGCTGGATTATTCTTCAGATACAGAAAATAAATAAGGTTGAAAATATTTAGTAGTGGAAGATTATTTTTATACTACTTGGATATTTGGTATCACTTACAAACAAACAAACAAACAAACAAACAAAAAACCTCTCCAAAACAACTCATAGACCTTTGGGAGGTATTTGTACAGGTAGGTACATTTATGAGTGTTAAGACACTCTAAGACAAATGTTCAAGTGGGCATTGAGAAAGAATTTGAAATAAAAAAATATTTTACCTTCTAGTAAGCAAACATTCATTACAATACTTGTGATGATAAAAGTTCATAAAAATTGCTTTACTGGGTATATAGAGAATGTTTGGTACTTTTTTATTTAAGTGAAATTACAGCCAATAAATCTACTTTGCATGTTAATTTTTATGAATTTACACTTAACTTATATTTCCACATGATGTAAGTAGAATTTTTTTGTTTTATCATATTTCTATAAATTATTAGGTGAATTTATGGAATGATAGTAAATATAGTATGCTCCAAAAATAACACTTTTGATACGACAAAGATGGTGACAAGGGTTTTAAAATTCTCTGCTATCCCTTTAACTAGTTATAAAATAGCCTATCGCTAAGATTAATTCGAACCTTACTGTGACTTATAAAATAACTGAATGCGCAACCAACTTTTTAAAGGTCACGGGGAACTGAAAAGGAGTGGATGGGCAAGATGGTTAAATGCTTTTTTTTTTTAGGTATGAATTTTTCTGTAAAGCCTTAGAGAAACCTTTGGCCCAGAAAGTAGTTGAGTAGGGATTAAGTTCCTGCACAAAAAATAAAAAAGTTTGTTCCCTGAAGGTATTATAAGGATCCCAGCTGTTGGGGTACGTACACCCTGGTTATGATTGGCACTGAAATGTCAAAACTTAAAATCCCAAGCCACTAAATTGCCTGCCTTAATCAGGCAAGGCTTGTCTACCCCCCACTGCTCTGGATCAGCCAAGAGCTGCCTATCTCAGTTCCTTTCAGTCTTTTGGCTGCAGAGACATCTTCTTTGCCCCTTCAATTATGCTACTCTATTTTTTTTTCCCAGAGGATATTTTTTCTCTATTATACTACTTTAGAAAACCTTTACTTTTAAAACTTGTAAAACTCTTTTTCTTGTTAGCTATATAGTGATTTAAAAAAGATATATGATCATTGAATCAATCATTCATAGAGTATAATTTGATGTTTTGTATCTAGATTTGTCAGAAGAGACATATATAGATACATTATAATTTAATGGTGATTAATAATAATGGCTTTTCTAATACTATAAATATAATAATGTCCATATGGACATATATACTCACATATGACATAAGTGTGTGTGTATATGCACATGTATAGAGATATGTATGTATATATACCTATGTATGTATATATGTTTATGTATATGTTAATAGTATACAATGAGAATCATAGACAGAGAGAGAATTCATAATATGCCAGGCAGGCCTTGAAAGCGATTTACCTGGGATATCTTTCTTGTTAGAGTTGATTCTTCAGTAGGCAAATATGTCTTACATTTTTAAAATTTTTGGTCTTTACAGGTAGTCTCACTTGTCATTAAAAAAAAAAAGCTGCTTTGCTGATTCATTCTAATGATGACTTAAGACTTTTCCTTCGGTTCTATAACAATTGAGTAAATTATTCCAAATGCTTTGCACATGTCATAAAGTTATTGAATGATCTAGAATCAAAAGTTTGCATAAAAAAAATCAACCCTACTCTTTTTTATCATTGTCCTATAAACCAGTGCACTTTAATGTGCATCATCTGGCAAAGGTGTTGAAATGAGTATTCTGATTGAGAAGGATCAGAGTAGATCCTAAGATTCTCTGTTCCAAACAAATTCCTGGGTGTTGCTGCTGTTGCAGTGTGAACCATGATTTGAGGAACACAGTTGTAAATGAGTACAGTCATAAATAATTCCTCTTTGCTCCTGTATACAACCCTTGCACATCTCACTGTGTTTTTGGTAAGTTTTACGTTGTGAAAAATCTACTCAAATTCAAAGTAATTTCTTACAGGATTAAGCAGTTTTCCTCTCACAGCTCAGTTCTGATTCAGCCTCAGAAGCTTAAGGAGGTCTTGTGGGGGCACGTTGGTGTCAGCTTCTTCAGTCAGGTTGAGCAGAGTTAGAGGCAACAATGTAGGGAAGCAACAGAAGGATGTCTTCAAGATAATAGGTGGAGAAAAGGAAATAGGAAAAAAATGCTTACTTGATATGTATGATATGATATTTGCCAGCTGTCTAAATTTTCATTCTAATTGTGGGCTTTTCAAAAAAAAATCTCATTATTGAGGATTTCCCATTTGTAGTTTCTTGATTTTCATTTGTAGTTTCCGTTTACCTCCTCTGGTTATCTGCTAACTGACTTGTTTTCAGGCCATGGGTTTAAGCATTCTTGATGATCACTTTGGTCCTAGAGGTAGTACTCAGCGGGGAAGCGTCTTTCAAGATCACCTAGGACTGACACGCTTTTGCAAAGTCCTCACTGCCTATTGAAGAACATAAACATTTTTCCTAGTGATGATCACGGTGCAGTCACATCCATGCAGCCTGTCTCCACCCCTGTCTTAGACAGGCACCTCCCGCCAGCCTCTTGCCATTAGCCTTCTTAGGCATGCAGGAGTCAAGTATCAGTCCTGGTATCCCACATGTTAAACTGTTATACTAATTTTCTTGAAGCAACCTCATCCTCAGAAGTTCCCTGAAGATGGCAGAAAAAACATCTACACAACTTTCTAAAGAAATCCTTATGCTTTGATCTTATTCTCTTCAATCTTTAAGCCTCTTCTTATAAACTTCAAAATGTTTTGTATGTTATGGCCAGAAAAAGAATTTTCTTAGTTTATTTATATTATATTGTATGTAAACATGCTGGCATTTTGTTTTAAAATGTGGATGTGATTAGTATTCATCGTTTCTGGCTTTGTGTTTTCAGTCAAACCTTGCCAGAGATAACAGAATCCCATCACAAAATCTTATTCTGTATATATTATCTCATTTAATCTTAACAACCCTGTGAGATAGAGCTATTATTATTCTTATTTTAGAGATGAGAAAATGAGGTATAGAAATAAAGAACTATAAATTGCAGAATAGCAATATGTTTTGGTCTCTTGTTTATGGCACGTATTTATTTACCTTGTAAGCGTTGTATCCCATTTGGTGCTGATGGAGAGCATGATACAACCAGTGAATCCAATTGACATCAATCCACAGCCTTCTTTTTCTGGGCGGTAAAAGGTTTTAGTGGAAGCCAGGCTGCATGAGTTATTATGGCAGTGTACATGGCATTCAGTTGGTATAGGGATAGTGCTAGCCGGAAGGGAGAGAAAGCAAATCTAAATGCAAATAAATTATCTTTTTCACTGATAATAGATCTCTATCTCCTTCATGAAGTAAAGATTTTAGGTTTTCCCAGAAGCAGATCTTGAGAGAAGGATTGAAAGGCACACAGTGTGTTTGAGAAGGCAGGGAGCACAAGTGTGGAACAAGGAAAGTGATACATGCAAGACAAGGCAACCATCAGCAGCTGTACTTAGTCCCACAGGGAAACTGCAAACACGGATGCCTCAAAATGATCCCACAAGAAGGGTGAAAAAAATGGGACATTCATACATGAAATCCCGAGAATTGTTAGTTAAGGATTACCATGGGGTATTAATTTCTCCAGTACTTCTGGCCTGCAGATGCATGTCAAGCAACCCAACTGGAAACAGGAGCTGGGTGACGGTGGTAGAAACATTCAGTAACAAAGATGCACATACTAGCAGTTGGAGCTCTGTCAGAGCATACTGGAAAGTTGGAAAAATATGGATGGAATTCTGGCAACATCTTCTACAGAAAAGCATGTAGGCATAGCTGGGAACTACCATGTGAATGGTGCACCTGGTAAACTGATTTTGGAAGATTGATTATTGATCACGTTATCTTTTTTTTCTCAGAAAGAATTTTATTTGGTTTGTTACCAGTTCCTGGATACCAAACATATAGGTAGAGTCCTCAGACAGAAGGCATATATAGATTGCAAACATAAGTTCTCAATGGAGGTGATGAGCAATGTCAAGGGCTTCAGGGTGCCTTTTTGGGGACTTAAAAAAATCATTCTCTCGTGATGGGAAGTTATGCTCTCATGCTCTGTATAGTAATCTTCATGCAGTTAAATATTATATCTATTACTTATATTATACATGTAAGTTGTCTTTGCCCACATCAGTCTATTTCTGTCAGTCATTGTCAGTTTGTAGGATTGAAAATAATCAACCTGCTCCTGTCAGTGTAATGGTTCCATATTAATAGGCTCACAGTTTGTTGACACTCTTAGAAAATTAAGTATTATCAATGACATAGCTAAGACTTACTCAGACTAACCAAGTAATTTCAAGTCCATGTTGTTAAACTCTTGCATAGCCTTTATCCCTGGCATCATGGCAAATTTATTTATGACACCAATGGAGGAAATTCAGGGCACCTGTGGTAAAAGGCTGACTGATATTGACAGCACCATTCATATAAACTCCACCCATCTGCGGTGGGCTCATTTTGAGGAAAATTTATGTGGAATACAATTTTTTCATGCTTTTTGCCCATTCTGAAATGTTTAACCTCAACTTACTTTATCCTAAACTCCTACAGTGCTACTTACTGGTTGCTAGACTTGCTGCTTCCATCCATGTTCTGCACCATCTGATAAGACTACTGGCAACTACATAAGCTCATGTTGTTCATGGACTCTAGTTTAAGAGTTTTTGTATACTCAGTGTCATTCTGCATGGGTCAGCAGTGGGCCCATCAAGCAGTTCAGATCCTTCTCCAAGTTCAGCACATAGCATCATAGGCTCTCTCTATATTAATGAATTTAGGGAGCTTTAAAACTGGGTCTCACTCATCTTTGTTAAGCATCTTCCATATTTCATTTCTACCAATTTGTTATGTCTGTTTTAATATAATAGCAAATCTGTGTGCAACTTTTTTTCTTTCTTGTTCTCACTGTGTATTTTACCATAATCTACCATTCCTCCCAAGCCATGTAAAATCCATATTCCTTTTACTTGCCATTCAATATTCAACCACTGGGCAAGAGAAATTTTAGCTTTCTTATTTACCTAGGGATGACTTCTTCAGTCAAGGATGATAGTGAATTTCTAAAAGAGATGCACAGTGAGGTATGTTTCACCAGAGATTTGGAGATTGGCCTATTTCATATATTTCAATTAATCTTCAATATATTCACAGCAATTAGCAAGACTCCAGTATTTTCCAATCAATTCCCTAAGGTTCACATAAGAGATAGTCAAGCTGTAAATCAACTGACACTGTGTAATTCTGCAAGCTGCAAAGTCAATATTTAGGTTCGGTCTTTACTGATTTCTGTTCTCAGCAATGGCCTCTTCTTTCAACTAGGTCACAAGAAATTTGAATGTTATTATATTCTTTAGGAAAAAAATTAGGATTTTGATTTGTCCTTTAGTTTTATCAAATACTGTCTGAAGTGTCCATATGACCCATGATACAATGATTTTAATTTCTCTATAGTAAAGATAATCTTGTTCCCTAGAGTTTCATTCTAACTAGCAGCAATCGCTGTTTGCCATCCTACCATCAATTCCCATCTTTTTCTTTCCTAAATGTATGAACAACTTAATATTTCATTGCGTCCTTGCATTACACAGAGAATGCATTACTCCATTCCAGTTCTAGAGGAAGACCATGATTTTTTCAGGTAATCAGTACTTTTCTTCCTCCTAGCCACAATCATGGATGAATATGTCACCTTGTTTGTCCATTTAGGCTGAATGCAAAGATTAATTTTGGCATACTGGAAAAGTAATATACTCATATGGTTAGAACTGCTCCATCCTTTTTGTACAATAAGAGAAGCTAGAGTAAGGAAAAAGGCTACATACAGGGTAGAATGAAGAGGAAAAATAATCTTAGATGAATGGCACCTGAAGCCCAATCAAACTGTGCATACAATTGATTTGCCATTTTTGGTTTTTACAGATATCACCCTTTATCCCATTCCAAAATACACATTATTAAGGCAGTTGGAGTTGAGATTTTTGTCAAATAGAATATAAAGACTTCTACTGCCACATCCTCAGTGAGTACTTGGTTCTAGGTGACCATAGCAAAAACTTCATTGGCAGGTTTATCATTGAGTCTTACAGACAGTAATATGAATGGAGATCTTGCTTTCTCTCATTTGAACTTAGCCTAATGAGATATTCTAAATAGTACATGTTTTCCTGATTACTTGTTTCATGTACATTTAATTGTGCCAATTTCTGTATTGGACAGTACTTTTTTATGTTGCAAGTATAGGAAATCCAGTTAAAACTGTTCTAGGCAAAAAGGGAAAATTAGTAATACAATCATATTTTATAAAATTCCATAATAATAGAACTGTTTATAGGCATAAATGGGCCCAAGATTTCAACTGATGTCACTCATTCTCTCTTTCTTTCTCTCACCTCCACCATATCTCAGTTTTCTGCTTTTCTTTGTCTGATTTTCTCTAAACTAGGTTTTCTACTTGAGTTGGTTGGATGATGACTAGTCCCTTGGTGTTTATTGTCAGTCATTCTAGCCAGGATGTTGAATTATCTGAACTGAATGGGCTGTGGACACATGTGTACAACTAGAAAAACAGATTGAGGAAAAGTCACACCAAAATCACACAGACTGAAATTTGGGAAGCAGTTTACCAAAGAGAAATCAGGTGGTGATGCCTGAAAAAGTGTTATGAAGTTTAAATTCTGATTGCTATTTTTTCAAATTTTTATAGGTACATAATAATGTTATATGTTTATAGGGAAGATGTGATGTTTTGACACAGGCATAAAATATGTGTTGATATTAATCAAACCAGGGTAACTGGGGTATCCATCACCTCAGGTGTTTATAATTTCTTTGTGTTAAAAACATTCCAATTCTGCTCTTTTAGTTATTTTAAAGTATACCCCAACCTATCATTGATTATAGTCATTTCATTGTACTATCAAATATTATTCATTCTAACTATAAATTTCTGATTATTTTGTTGTGTTTCAAATTTTCCAAGTATGCATTTAAAAATTATATTTAAAATGAAAAAAAAGAATAGCTATATGGTTTTTTCCTACTTTTTGTATCTGTTTCTTAAAAGGCTTTTTCCCTGGATGGTAATTTTGCAAGAAACACTATGTACAGAGACGAGGATTGTGAATTGACAGAATGTATTTTAAGATTAGCTCACTGGCAGCCAACTCTTAGTCTGGACTCTCCTCATCCCCATACCCCCACTGTATGGGGTTTGAGGGATTGCCGGGAGATCTAATCAAGGATAAAGATATAACCACAATGTGGCAGTATCACACACAAGTTTTGTCTGGGTGACCTTTGATAGTTTTCGATGCAGGGGATGTCCCTCACAGCATGAAACTGTCCAGAGGCTATGGTGAGGGATTCAGTATTCAGAAGGGAAGGGAGCCAAGGGAGCTGGAGGGGAGGATAGGAGTTAGAAGGGGGCCTTACAAATCTAGATGATGTCACTCAGCAGCACAGTAGGGAGTATTTGGATCAGAGAGTTCTAAATGGAAGTAGTAGCCTGGGATCTTTATGTACCTAGGATTAATCTTATTTATGGCTAGTAGATGTTGGGCAATTTTGAGGATTATGAAAGCAGGCAGGCTGTAAGTGGCTAAAAATCTGCTTATTTGGGTTATGTTTAAAACAAATGGGTATGTAAAAATTTGCATTCATCACAGGCTGGCTTTTGAGCTAACTGGGCTCCGTATGTTGTGAAGAAGTAAACAACCCAGGAGCCAATATATAAAGGCCATCTTTGGCTCTTTTATAAAACACCCACCGAATGCCAATATAAGGAGAGTATTTTTCTGGATTGTCCAAATCAAGTTGAAATTTTTAGAACCCATCAGATGTTTTCCTTTACTAAATTCACATGGAAAAAGTAATTATTTTTGCAGTCCCTCATATCGTGTTCTGGGTGGTTGCTTGTTCTCACTGATTTCTTTCTTTTTTGGAGTCCCTTCCAATCACTTCTCTGTTATAAGTGTATGTCTTTTTGTATGTCGGTTTGTTTTCTTTCTTAACCTGGGTATTGGGGAATGTGAAAAGCAAACATAAAGACACAATCTACTAATTTACTAATTTGGACAGAAACAAAATACTTCCAACAAATATTTATTGAACCTCTACCTTATATCCAGCAGTAATCAAAATCCATAACAACCCTTATTTCATCGAGATTCCATTATGGTGAATACTAAAATGGTTGGCCAGGATTTCAATAAGGGGATCAGAATATCTTTAAATCTCAGACAATTATATGAACTGAATGAATGGAGGTTTATTTTTTAATATACCCTCTAGCATACCTGAACTCAATAAGAAATTCATCAATCAGATTATGATATGTTTTTGTGAATATTCTTCAGTTTCTTATTAGAATCATTTGTGGGATTTGAAGTCAGAATTTAATTCTTTATATTAGTAACTCATTCTTGAGCCATATTTCTACTAAGCATTTTTGAGGTTAATCAGTCTAGAATGCATTTAAAAATGCCCCTTTGGTCAAATATCATAAATTCTAGGAAGACATTCACACTTTTTTACCAAGGTTTCTATAACAACAAAATCATAGTTAACTATTTCTTTGTTGGTTAATTGTTAAATGAAGAATAGAATTTCATTTTATTATGTTCTTGAGTTGTCAGTAAAGCCAGAAATTATTACATATTAAGCTTTCAGTATAAATATAATTATCTTATTTATGAATAATTTTCAACCTCATTATTCCTCTGTCTTTTCCATGTGAACATGTTTAGCACTCAAATGAAGTAGCTAGTGTCATATCCAGCCTCTTGGTGGACTGTTGTCCTGGTTCTTTGGCTCCTTGCTTGGAAAATTCACAAGCAGGGTCAGTGCAAAGGAGCTACCACAGACAGGAAACAATTCCACACAAACAGCTTTTATTGAGAAAACAAGGAAGCTATACAAAGGGAAAGTATGTTCCAGAGGAAAAGGTCACTCTCAATGACTGGAGAAAGACGTTAAGGAATTGCAGGTGGTTTCCTTTTGTTGGCCTAGTCTCGGGGAGGGCTTACGGGAGGTGTGGGATGTTACCAGATGATTGATATACATGATTAACAGGTGTTCTGATAACAAAGTTACAGCTCCACAGGTGTGTGTGCCTCAAAACCTCAAGTTCCTTCTCTTCGCAGTTGTTAGCTGTGTTTTCCTGCAGTTTCTTCCCATCTCCCCACTACTTCTCCACCCCTAGGAACCACCCTTCTGGCTTGTTTCCCTGCTTACCAAAATTTTCAGCCTCATTATTACTCTGTCTTTTCAATGTGAACATGTTTAGAATGCAAATGAAGTAGCTAGTCTCTGTAAGTTCTTTCTGACTGGGTCATTTGTATATTGTATCACACATGATCCTTTTATTTCTATCCAACAAAAAATGTAGCTCAACTCAGCTTGATCAATGAAAACCAATTCATTATTTCACACAATCAAGAAGTAGGGAGGTAAGGTGGACTATATGCATACTATGATCAGGAATCTGGGGCCATTTTTCTGTCATTCTCTAAGGTATGTTTCCTCTTTGCTCGTCAGCTTTCTCTTTAGGTGGCTTCCTTTATGGTCTCAGGATAGCAATGTCTAGAGCACCAGGTTTCTTCATTTATATACTGGATATGTGTATTTCTCCTTCAAACAGCAGAAGAAAAGCCACTCATTCAGTCTTAGCAGGTCAACTTAAATTGTATGCCCAGCGTTTGACCAATAACTGTTGCCAAGGAATTAATAGCCTCTGGCTGAGTTATTGAAGTATTTTCTGGCAAAATATTACCGTAATTGATTTAGTAAAGCAGATGAGGTTGGTGAAAGAAATATTGTATTATTTTTATATTGCTATATAACAGATTAGCACAGACTTAGTGCCTTAAAACAGTATTCATTTATTATGTCATCATTTCTAAAGGTCAGAAGTCTGGGCAGGCATGGCTGAATTCTCTGTTCGTATTCTCAAAGAGCTGATACCAAGGCATTGGCAGGCTGTGTTCCCATCTGGAACATGGAACTCTCTTACAAGCTCATTTAGGCTATATATAGAATTCACTTTCTTGTGGCTGCAGGACTGAAAAATCCCATTTTCTTGCCATCAGCTGAGGACTGTTCTAAGCTCCTAGAGGATACCCACATGCCTTGTCATTTAGGCCCCTCCATCTTGAAAGACTGTATTGGAGAATCTCCCTCGCATCAAATTCCTCTCAGGTTTGGAATCTCTTTCTCTTAGAACAGCAGCACAATCTCTTTTAAGAGCTAGGTCAGATCCACTTAGGATGATCTCCTTTTCTTAAGGGCAACTATGCCATATAATGTAATGTAATCACAAGGGTTATTTTCCATTATATTTATAACTCTTGCTCATACTCAAGGAAAAAAAACATAGAATGTGTGTAGCAGGGGTTGTGGATCCTAGGGGCCATCTTAGAATTATACTTACCATAAATATCTATTAGACAATAGATGTTATAATACTTAGTGATTTTATGGATATGCATGACTGAAAGACATGAAATAAGACAAGTTGTAGAATGTTTCCTTGATTTCTAAAGTGTGACTGGCTTTACTATTGTTTCCAAATATGAAATTGGGTAAAAATATGAAGAAGTAGAAGTTATGCACTAAATTGTGGGTTTAATTTTAACTTCAATGCTTGTGATGTTTTCAAGGATTTTAAACATTTCACTGCTAATATAGGATCAGAAAAAATGGGAAGAATCAGCTGCCTGCATCGACTTTTGTGGCCTAGTTATTTTGCACACTCTTTCTATCTCATTACTCAATGAAATCTCTACAAAATGCCTTGAAATTTAGGAAATTTAAAACTCTGTATTGTGTGAGAATGGCAAGCTCTTGAAGAGACTCTCTTTATGTGCAAATCCCAGTGAAATCTTTATTCCCCATCTCTTTCAAGTACATCTTTTGCCATCTGCCTTAATATACATTGATTTAAGTTGAACTCTTAAGATCTTGGACTAGAAGCTCCTATTAATAGAGTTGTATCTATTTACTTATTTTTTCACTCCACCAAAAAAATATTAATCTCCGAATTTCCAATCTACTTTTAGATAGATACCCTATGTTACTGCTCTTGGAATAATTGACCTTTACTTTTAATATTTTCAGGCCTCAGTCTTCCTCTTAATTTTACATGCTGAGTCACATTTGAATTTGGGTTTTATGTCTTGAGTTCCAGGTGTATCCTGAATGTTCCCAGCATAAAGAAATGATAAATGTTTGAGATTATATATATGCTAATTATCCTACTCTGAAACACTATACATGAAAATGATATGTATCAAATATCACTATGTACCCAATAAATATGTACCATTTTGTCAATTAAAATTTTAAATACCTGATCTTCAAATGAAAGCAGAGATAAAATTCTCCTGTGACCTTAAGAAAAATTAAATGTGTTTTTATATAATATACTTTCATATTCATCTCTTCAAGATGATGGACTTCTTTATAGACATCTTTTGGCTGTATCATTTATTCCCACACCAACAAAAGACATTAGCAGTTGGAGAGGTTTATTTGTCCAGACAGTTTTAGTATTTATTTAATGCCGTTGGTAGTGTAAACACAAAGAAATATTTCAATTTAATTGTACTCTAAAATTTTGGCTCTCTGGACTCTTAGGATTCATGGGATTTGGTGATTAGAAAGTTGTCAGTGATTTTCAGAGCCGAGTTTGAGTAATGTACTGATGGCAGAAGCCAGAGATCAAAAGGTTAAGAATAGACATTATTTCCACAGTGATCTTTGACAAAGCAACTGATTAATCTTTGATGATTTTGAACATTCATATTTATTGGAATGGGAAAAGATAAGGTCTTTATTATGTGTCAAAAGCCACAAATAAATACAGGGTTAGTTGCTACAATCCATTTATTTGAAGGCGTTTGACACCCTAGTGGCACTGTTCATTCATCTGACTCAAAATCAGGCAGTGAAACACATTTACTTTCACTGGAAATATTTTTTTAAAGGGGGACTTTCTTATTTTTCCTTCTTAGCTGAAGATTCACAAAACACTGATTAGAAAGTTTATTTATATGTTTTGATTTACATTTATTTCTTTGGATGAATAAAACACTTAGTAGATAATGAATTAGTTTGAGAGTCCATCTCCTTCTTCAGTTTTGTACATTGTGGAGTCAAAAAAGATGGCTGGATGGTTATTTTAGTTATTTTAGTAAATTAGACATGATGTTGGCATAGTCATAAATTTCCTTATAAAGAACTTTCTTGCTGGATTTTCTTTTCATTTTTCTTAATTTGTGTTTATTTGCCAAGTAGGCAGTTCACACAAAAAAATTGATCAGTAAGTAAGAGATACTGGACAAATTGATTTGACTTTTTATAAGATAGATGTTTCCCGTGTATAAAATATGTTGGGATTTTTTTTTTTAATTTTTTAAATTTATTTCAGCATATTATGGGGGTACAGATGTTTCTGTTACATATGTTGCCCTTGCCCCCACCTCCCTCCCTAAGTCCGAGTTTCAAATATGTCCATCATTTGGGTGGTGCACATTGC
>CAUYSK010116186.1:0-16544 GCA_963575035.1 Avahi laniger
TTTTTTTTTTTTTTTTTTGAGACAGAGTCTCACTGTGTTGCCTGGGCTAGAGTGCCATGGCGTCAGCCTAGCTCACAGCAACCTCAAACTCCTGGGCTCAAGCGATCCTCCTGCCTCAGCCTCCCGAGTAGCTGGGACTACAGGCAGGCGCCACCATGCCCGGCTAATTTTTTCTACGTATTTTTAGTTGTCCACTTAATTTCTTTCTAATTTTAGTAGAGATGGGGTCTCGCTCTTCCTCAGGCTGGTTTCGAACTCCTGAGCTCAAACAATCTGCCCGCCTCGGCCTCCCAGAGAGCTAGGATTACAGGCGTGAGCCACCGCGCCCGGCCACAGACTTACTTAATCCCAGCACTCTGGGAGGCCGAAGTGGGCAGATCATTTGAGTTCAGGAGTTTGAGACCAGCCTGAGCAAGAGCGAGACCCCGTTTCTACCAAAAATAGAAAGAAATTAGCTGGACCACTAAAAATATATATAGAAAAAATTAGCCGGGCATGGTGGCGCATGCCTGTAGTCTCAGCTATTCGGGAGGCTGGGGCAGGAGGATCGCTTGAGTCCAGGAGTTTGAGGTTGCTGTGAGCTAAGCTGACGCCATGGCACTCTAGCTCAGGCAACAAAGTGAGACTCTGTCTCTAAAAAAAAAAAAAAAAAAAAGTCCCAAAACAATAAATGTTGACATGGATGAGGAGAGACAGGAACACTCATACGCTGCTGGTGGGACTGCAAACTAGTACAACCTCTGTGGAAAGCAATATGGAGATACCTCAAAGAGCTACAAGTAAAACTACCATTTCATCCAGCAATCCCATTACTGGGCATCTACCCAAAGGAAAAAAAGACATTCTATAAAACAGACATCTGCACTCAGATGTTTATAGCAGCACAGCACAATCCACAATTGCAAAGATGTGGAAACATCCCAAGTGCCCATCAATACATAAGTGGATTAATAAAATGTGGTATATGTATACCATGGAGTTCTACTCAGACACAAAAAAACAATGGTGATCTAGCACCTCTTGTGTTATCCTGGATAGAGCTGGAGCCCATTATACTAAGTGAAGTATCACAAGAATGGAAAAACAAGTACCACATGTACTCACCACCAAATTGATATTATCTGATTAACATTTATGTGAACATATAGTAGTAACATTCATTTGGCATCAGGCAGGTAGGTGGGAGGAAGAGGGGATGGATATATTCACACCTAATAATGGGTGCGACACATCTCAGGGATGGACGTGTGTGAAGCTCTGATTGGGTGGGGCAAAGGCAATATATGTAACCTAAACATTTGTACTCCTGTAATATGCTGAAATAAAAAAAAATGTTTTTAAAAAGCCTAAATACATATATATATGTCTTTAAATATTGTGTCTTTTATACCATATTATAATCATTAATCATAGTTTACCTGAGATAAAATACAGATATTCCTCCATTTTTGCCATATTATATTCTTAAAAATCTCATCCCTGACAAATGAAGAGTTACACATTCCATATTCACCAACTTGGTTCTACGCCTCCAATAAGCCCCTAGACAGACAGTGACTTACCTAATGCTGTGCTGAGGGCCTCTTAGAACGTGAGGTTGGCTGTTAGCCACCAACAGGAGCTACTACGTAAGGAAAGAAAGCCAACAAGAAGGGAAACACAGGTGCAATGAGTACGTCCATGGTGAAAGAGCAAAGGGAAATATGGAGGGAGGAGGAAGCAGATGATGTGCACATTATGAATTAGAGGAAAAGTTCACAACAGGAGAAAACAGTAAAAAATAAAAGAGAGGTTTAAAATACCTTATTCGCTGCCACAGTCTTAAAGAACTAATCAGGATCATTTATTCTGAAATACACTCCTTTTCTTGATGTCCACAGTTCAGATTATGTATTGATGCTCGTTTTCTTGACTCCTAGTTTACTGCAGCGTTTCACCCAGAAGCTACTATAGATATCTAGGTTATTTTTTCCTCAGTCCTGGTGGGTACTAAAAGCTAAAATGGCTTAAGAAATGTATAAGTTTTTAGGTAATAAACATCCAATTTTCTGTCTACTTTCTAAGAATATTTTATATACTTATTTTTCTTCTAATAGGGTATACATGCATCTAAAATAGGGCTGGGAAATTTGGACCCGGTTTATCCAGAAACTAGTCAAGTCAAAGCCAAATGCCTTTAGCTCACAATAATAACAAACACAAGATAATATTTTAATGTGTAAGAAAATACCTATGTCCAGCTTTTGTAAAAGCTCTACAGAATCTACTTTAAGGTTATAAGTTAGGTTATTTGATCATATTAAAGGGTAATAAAAAGGTAGAATGTCTTTATACAACTTAGAAAATCCTATTTTTCACTTTCAAAAATATTTGATAGTTTGAGTTGTTTGGAAGAGTCCTTTCTTTTCTTACCTGTAAGGCTGCACTTTGTTCCCAAGATCTTGAAATTCCAGTGCTTTCTTAACAACAGCTTCATTTTCTTCTGGATACACTGAACATGTGCAGTAAACAACTGCTTGAGCTTTAGTAACTGTATTTAAAGAAGATGTAATGAATATAATGGCCCCATCAACAGTCCTACACAAATTTGCTATGTTTCTAAACATCTATTTGACACTAACAACACATGGCTTTGACAGGAATGATTTCCACATTCCTGGAAATGTGGAATGGCTCCCCTTTTTAAAGCAAAAGGTTGTATTAGTAATGTAGTTTGTGGTCAATAAGTAAAGTCAGTTGAACCGGATTGTATGGGAATTGCAAATTCAATCAATGTGACCAACCTGGTTACAAACACAAAGAGTAAATGCTGCAGATTACCATGAGCTTGATACTTCCAGCCATATTGCCTAATTAGTTGAAAGAGACAGACTTAGATGTGAATCCCAATTCTGTCACTTAATGCTGCATGAACCTGAGCAAATTACTTAAAGTCTCATATCTTCCATCTGTAAAATGGGGTAATAATGCTACCTGCAATCCCTTCACTGATTCATACCCACTGAGCACCTATCACATGTCAGGCACTCTTCCAGGCTTTGGGATACATCAGCAAACAACACAGACAAAAACCCCTGCCCTGGTGGAGCTTACTTTCCAGTAGGAGAGAAAGACAGTACATAGGAAAACTACACAGTATCGTTAAGTAATAAATGCTATGGAGAAAAACAAAGCAGGCATGAGGGATAGAGAGTTTCAGAGAAATACTGTTTTAAATAGGGCAGTCAGGGAAGGCATTTCTGAGATGGAGAGCTGTGGGTAGACTAGAAGATTAGGGAGCTAGCCACAGAGCTGTCCAGAGAAGGGCATTCCAAGTAAGGGAATGGCAAGCTTAAAAGCCCTGGAGTGGACACGGCCTGACATGTTCAAGGAAAATGATGGGGCCAGAGTGGGAGATGAGGTCAGAAAGTACGGTCTGTGTACCAGCTAGTACAGGGACTTGTCAGTTTTTACTCTGTGATGGGATGCCACAAGTTTTAATAAGATCACTCCAATTTCTGTGTTGTGAATAGACTGGAGGGGGAGGAGTGGAAGCCGGCAGAGAAAGTAGGAGGCTACTGCAGTGATCCGAGTGGGAGGCAATGCTGGTTTGGACACAGTGGTGGTGGTGGGGGTGGCTGGATTCTGGATATATGTAGAATGTGGAACCTACCTCATTTGCTGACAGACTGGCTGTAGGTAAGAGAAGTCACGGACAATGCTAAGGCTTTTAGCCCGAGCCAAGTGGAAGGCTAACACTGTCACTAACTGCAATGGCAGTACTGTGGGAGGAAGAGGTAAGGTGGGAGGAAGAGCAGGACTTCCGTCTTGGATGTGTTAAGGCTGCAATCCTATCAGTCCCTGAATGGAGACATCAAGAGGCAGCAACCGTGGCTCACTGGCATGGTAAAGAGGGTACTGAGACAGAGAGGACCCGGCAAGGGAGACTAAGAGGGGCAGCCGGGGAGATGGGAAAGAAGGCCACGACTGTGTGTCCTGGGAGACCAGTCAAGTCAGTGCGTGAAAGACAAGGAAGTGACCATTTACGCCACTGCCACAGAGAGACCGTGTCACATGAGGGCTGTGAAATGATGCAACTGCGTGGGGATCACTGGTGACCCTCACAAGACAATTCCAGTTTAGTGGCAGGAGTGAAAGTGTCACGGTGAAAGGCTCAAAAGGAATGAGAAGAGAGAATCAGAGAAACATTGTTCTCAGAGGAAAAGCAGTTACAGAGGGAAAAGTGGAGAACATTCAAAAAAGTTAAAATATAGGGAATTTTTGTTGATGAGGGACTATTAATTCCAGAGAGATGTGGACATACAAGGGGATATGAAAAGAGTTTTGGGGACCAGAGTACAGGAGATGAGGGGTCAGGGGCTTCTTGAGTTAACTGTCATTCACAGTTATAAAGGATATAATGAGACGTGTTTCTCATGACATTACGGCAGAGAGCCGTGGCAAGGCTGTGAGGCTTGGAGGGTAAGGGAATTAGGAGAGCCTGGGCCCCCTTGTCACTGCGGACAAAAGAAGGCATGGAAGCTGAGAGAGAAGACATGATGAGAATTAGATAAAATAACACACACAAAGTAAACACAGGTGCCTGGTACGTGACAAGTGATCAATAAATGCTCAAATATTTTAAAAGTTATTTCCACAATAAGAGGACTGAGCATGTTTGAGTTTAGATGTAGCTTTTAGTCATTTCTATCAAAATTTGGTTAGGCACTTAACTACCTAAGCATTGTTTTATGGGAAAATCAAATACAACTTGTTTTGATTTACAGTATGTCTGCTGGTAATATGAACTGTCTAATCTTGAGAGTTGCCAAATTTTATGTTTATTTGGCATAATAAAAGTTTATTAAAATTCCTTTGTTTTTCATGATTCTGAAGCTTTAAGATTTAAACATTCAATTAAAATTTAATAAAAATGCATCAAGTAAAAAATTATTATTTACTAACATCCTGATCTTCCAACCAACTTATTTCATAGATTGTATACATACTATCATGTTCAAATGAATATTTATTAGCAATATCAACTAAAAGGGCAGACCTCCTCTGTGCTATTTTGCCTTATTTCCACCTCATGTATATTGTATCTTTATGTATGGAATTATCTACTCCCACATATTTATCTTTGAGCCATTAGACATCAGGATTTACTCACACTCATATGCCTTATGCCCAGCTTAATGCCTGACCCAGAGTAGGCACTTGATAAATATATACTGAATTAATAAAAGTGTATTAATTTCTCACAGACACCTAGATTTCCACGTCCACATGTGGAAGGCCAGTGGTGCTCAAAATCAAAATGGAGCGATGGGAGCGATGATATAAATTACTCAAAGAGCTTTGTTACTCAGACTTCAAAATGAGATCTGGGCTTTATCTGCAATTTTATCTCTCTGTTCTCTATTTAGCACTAAGAGAAATAAGAGTGTGATTAAAATTTGACTACTGGCTGGGTGCAGAGGTTCATACATGTAACCCCAGCGCTTTGGGAGGCCAAAGCAGGAGGATTGCTTGAGGCCAGGAGTTTAAGACCAGCCTGGTCAACACAGTGAGACCTCATCTCTACGAGCTAAATAAAATACATACATAAATTTGGACTGTAGAAGGATTGTTAGGGGTAGGCACAACAACAACAGGAAAATTACATCTAATAAGAGGTTACAGAGAAGAAACAGGAAAGATTAAACTGTACAAATACAAATGTATACAATTATTTCACTTTAAGCATTAGGAAATTGTTAAATTATGCTTACTAATCTGTCTAAAATTATAGTAAACCATATATTTTTAAAGATTTAGGTTAAATTGGTAAAAATAAATATTTTTCTTATTTTAAGGCACTAAGACTCAATGTTCTGAAAAATTTGTTTGTGGCTCACACTTCATTGCTTGTTTATAATGGATAAATGAAGGATTAATGTTTCTAAGATTTATATTGTATTTTAACATGACCACACTAATGACACACTTACATTTCATTGCATGTATTAGCTGTTCATACTGCTGTTGAGCAAGAACATGAAGTTTATCTTCTGATGTGCCTCCTTGAGAGAGATCTTTAAGCAAATCTGTATCTAAATTTTAAAAAGTAAATAAAAACTTTAAAATATATCACTATTAGGTACTTTTCATATATTGCTATTATCATATATTTTTCAATTGTTTTGCCTACTAAGTGAAAGTTTTCATGGAAAATATCTAGTAAAACTAAATAGATAATATTAAAATATAGACTTAAAAATTAGAAAAGATAATTTAGTTTTAATATTGTTTTTCAAAAAGAATATTGAATATATTTAGTATTGTTTTTCTCAAGTTCCTATGAGACAGTCATCTAAGTAGTCATATAAATCATTTAGGTACAGAAGACAGAGTGTAATCAGTCTGGACACTAATTACAGAAAAGAGAGAATAAGATTTATTTTCCAAAGTAAAAACTAATGGGCTATAGTCAGATCTGGGTAGGAAAGAACACACAAGGATACAGTTTAAAACATTAACTTAACTTTCCAAAAGAAATGTTGGAAGAAAAAATTCACAAAAGCAAATCTGTATCTTCATAACATTGAGAACAATGTCTTACATTTCTTAGATTTTGAAGAATAACTTAAACATATTTCTTAATAATATTAACTAAGATATATGAATGCTACTTACATAGATCATTTTATTTAACAGCCCCTTGAGACACTATCATCTCTTAACACTGAGAAAACTGTTTAAACAAACATTAAACAACTTGTCTAAGGTTATATAGCTACTAAGTATGCAGCTAGGATTCTAACTCAGAAATCTGACCAGACAGTACAAACTTCTAAACTCTGTTTTATACCGCCTCTCTAGAACTCCCTGGAGTAGGATAGCTGTTACTTATACCATGTATTTGGCTATTCCTCATTCCAATAATATCAATAAAAATTAATTAAACTACATTTCTTCCCAATTTAGTTTTACACTTCACATTTTTCTATCTCTATTCTGAAACTGTTCCTTACTTTTAAAAGGACCATTTACAAATTATTATACTCAAACTGTATCATCCATATCATTCTTTAATCCTATTTTAAAATAATTACAAGTTGTTAGGAAGGACCAACTTCATACATTTCTCAATGGTTCTAATACTTTTCAAAACTAATTCATTATTGTTCTGCTCTATCTAGCATCTCAATCTGATTAAAAATAATCTTTTGGATTCATTCCTACTAAGTTTATCAGTAGTATTCCTTCCACCGTCACCAGGTCAACAGCTCCTTATTTGCTCTGGCTTTTAGCTCCCAGAGTACAGTTTTCTTCAAAAGTCCCCATTTTCTCAGCACATGACCACCTCCTAGCTCATCCTGTTACCTCTTCATCAAGGCTTTCGAAACATCACCGATACCTAGGAAATGTTTTCTTTTCTCTGCTTTTGTCATTTGTATTTTCCTTTGGGTTTTCTACCCTACCTTCTAGTTTGTTTTTATCTATGGATTATTTTTTCTAGATTTCCACATCAAAATTGCCCGGGATGTGGCCAGAGTCCCACACTTGTGAGCTCCAGTTCTCCTGACTGCTGTGCTTATTACAGCTGCTGCTATTTCTTCCCCCTTTTCCTTTAGTGTCTAATTTTTCTTTTATTATTTCCCGGAGTTCATGTAGACATTTTCTCAGCCTACCATTCTCCCATCTGAGTTGGTTATTCTTCTGCTAAATTCTCCCTGGAAAGAAATTGTCTACAGAAAGTCAATATTCCAAATGGTACGGTATAAGCCCAATTAAAGACAGTGGAGCTGAGAAGAAAGGAAATGTGCTATTATTTATTAATCAGATATATTTGATATGCTACATTAATGATTCTAAATAATTTTATATTTTAAGTTATCAACTAATTTCAATAATGTAGAAATTAAAATAATTACTTTCATGTTCATGTAAAATAAATTCTACTGGATTACTAACGCCCAGTCCTGAACAACGAGGTAGCAGCAGAATTACTTTAACTTTCTGTAACCTGTGATCCTTTGAGTCAATGTTGATAAATGCCTCATGAAGTATTTCAACATCTGGAGAAAAACACAGAAAAACTAATGTAAAAATATTAATTACATATCATAATGCAATGTGATATCTATTTATTGTACATTTTTAAATCCTCAACCCCACATAAACTCATTTTAATGTAGTTAGAAAAGAGGGCTATTATTCTCTGATAACGTCCCAAAGTTAATACAGGAGTTCTCTTAATAGACTGCTTTCTCTTTCACCTGAGAGAATGATTTTGAAATTTAAAATTAAATTTCCCATTCTTAACTTCAGGTTCAACTTAAAGTAGCATGATATAAGGGAGGGAAATGGGCTTTGTCAGTAAAAAGACTCAAGTTTGACTCCCAGCTTCACTATTTACTAGCTGTGTGTCTTTTCTGGGATGCTTGACCCTCTGTGTTACCATGAAAAATTTTAAAATCAGCTTGTCAATCCCACAGAAAAACCCACCAGAATTTAGATGGGTATTAAATTGAATCTATATAGAGCAATTGGGAGATAAATCTCATCTTTGTGACATTTAGTCTTTCAGTTCATGAACACTATCTATTCTTCCAACATCATACTCATGTGTCTTTGTTTTTCAGCAGTAATGCCGTAGTATGTCCAATATGTTGTCTTAGTCTGTTTGGGCTGCTATAACAAAATACTCTAGGATGAGTAGTTTATAAACAACAGAAATTCATTTCTCACAGTTCTGGTGGCTAGGAAGTCCAAGACACGAGAAGACTCGGTGTCTGGTAAGGACCCACTTTCTCAAAGACGGTGCCTTGTTGCTGTGTTCTCCCGTGGTGGAGGGGGGCTAGCTAGCTCTCTGGTGTCTCGTTTATGAGGCCACTAAAGCCATTCATGAAGGCTCTGCCTTCGTGACCTAATCGCCTGCCAAGGGTCTCACCTCCTGATACCATTACCTTGGGGGTTAGGATTTTAACATGCGAATTTTGGGGGAACACAAACATTTAGACCATAGCATATGTTTTCATATATTTACTCTTAGAGTTCACAGGGCTTCTTGAATCCGTAGCTTAATGTCTTTCATCCATTAGAAAATTCCCAGCCTGCAATTCAAATATTGTTTCTTCCCAATTCTTTTTCTGGTCTCTTTATGCAAGCCCAATCAAATATATATGAGATCACCGAGTCTCATATATGTCTTATGACCTTTTTCATATTATTCGTCCTTTTTTCTCCCAATGCTCAGTCTGGATATTTTCTTCTGGCCTGTCAGTTCACTTACTGTTTCTTTACTTTTGTGTAATTTACTGTTAAACTTATCCATTTACTTCTTAATTTTATACATTGTATTTTCCAGTTCTAGAACTGTCTTTTGGCTCTTTTTTGATTATAGTTTCCAGTTCTCTGCTAAAATTCTAAAACTTGGCATTTATTTTTTCCAATATATTAATAATAGTTATTTTAGAGTCTACATCTGATATATCCAGTATCTGGATCCTCTGTGGGTCTGCTTCTATTGTGTTTTCTCTTTATTTCAGTCATGTCTTTTTTTCTTATCTGTCGTGTCTTTTTTTTTTTTTTTTTTTTTTTTACAATGGAGTGGCAGACATTGCATTTGAAAAAATTTAGGAGATAACTGGAAACTTACGATTTTTTTTCCCTCCCCTGGAAGAATTTACTTCTTCTTCTTCTTTTTTTTTTTTTTTTTTTTGAGACAGGGTCACGCTCTATTGCCCAGGCTGGAGTGCAGTGGCACAGTCATAGTCCACTGCAGCCTCAAACTCCTGGGCTCAAGCAATCTTCCTGCCTCAGCCTCCCAAGTAGCTAGGACTTTAGGCATCACCACCACATCCGGCTAATTTTTTTATTTTTTGTAGAGACAGGGCCTCACTATGTTGCCCAGGCTTGTCTTGAATTCCTGGTCTCAAGTGATCCTCCCACCTCAGCCTCCCAAAGAATTGGGATTATAAGCGTGAGCCACCATGCACAGCAGAGAAAGAATTTACTTTTGCTTCCGGCAGGCAGCTAAGACTGGGCACCAGCAATCCCAGATGATCTTAATCTAATTGGTAATTAAGATGACTGGAATTTGGGCTCCAATTCTTTGGAGGGCTGATCACTATCTAGGGTGTACTTCTGGGTTCCAAGTGAAATCCTGGGGTATCTACCAGGCTACCTTTCCTGGTCAAATCCTGAATTCCACTCTCTGTCCCCCTATCCCTATGAATCTGTTCAAAGTTTTGCTTGGGTTTTCACTGAACCTATAATAAAATGTGATCTTTAGTTAGCATGGGCCAATGGAAAAGTTTTTAAAAACAAGAAGTCTAAAAGACTTAGCATCTAGTCCTAGCGATTATCTTATTATTATTGTCACTTAAGCACTCATGTGATTATATTCTTATTTGTTAAATGATAAAATTTCTACCATCTGCTTTAACAAAATGTTTGAGCCACAAATTATATAGTAGCTAAACGTCAAATACTATTCCAAAGCATTAATACCAAGATATTAATATAACCTACAGTTGTTTAACCAAATTAAGCAACAAGAACACCCTGATATAATATAGATTAGTGAAGATTTTACCAGTACAGTTCAGATACAGAGTTTTTATATTATAAAAAACTAATAAAGACATTTTCAACATTTCTAAAATCTTATAGAATAATCACCAAACAAATAAATATTTGGACATACTTTTACATCCCATTTTTTTGAAAAGGCTCCTCAAATCGGGATCTTTAGCTCGTGACTGTACTCCACACACAAATATTTTTGAGGTATTATCATTTGTTAAGGTTGACATATGGGCAACTGTGTACCACGAGCCTGTATTGACCATTAAGATGTCATCATCCATATTTAATAAAGCCTTTACGGAGTGGACAGCAAGACTTCGAGATTTGTCCTACAAGATAACATTATGATTAGAATTTCAAAGGATATGATTAGAAAAATAAGCTATCTTCTTTTTGCTTTACATAAAAGAAAGTACTTGGTAGGAATCTTAAAGAGATACCTAATCTATTTTAGTTTAAAACATCGTAATATATGTCTAAATAAAAAGTTAACAAAGACGACTGATACATTTAAAACAAAAACCTTAACTTTGTTTGGCTTAAATGATGACTATAAGCATTTAATTTTTATATAGTGATAAGACAATGCCAAAGTCTCCAAAATATGATTAATAGATTAGTGATGTCCTGTCTTAGCTCCCATTCTGACCTTTCACAAAAAGCCACACAGCTGCCACTGCCAGTTTTTCTTCCCCATCACGCTGCCACCTAAATTGCTACTAGCCCAGAGATTGAAATTAAGATGTTTGAGAAGCTTATAAAAGGGGGGTTGGCAGATTGGGCTTCTGCAGTTGATCTCAGTGCTTGATGGGGTAAGAGATTCTACCCAAGAATACAGGTGTGGAAAAAGGAAAAATCTTGGAAGACCAAAGTGAATCTGAAGTGAGAACTGGAATCTAAGGATGTAAAAATAAGTTTAACCTAATTTTTTGGAGTTTTTATTTCCATTCTGTTGAAACCACATTATATCTTACATTCTCTTCCCGTATTGATAGCCCTTATATATCTCTTACAAATCAAAGCTCTAAGACTATATTAAAGATATTATTTTAAAAAGCATTAAACATTTCCTTTTCATATGCAAGATGGCACTAGTATCTTCCCAAGAAATAGAAGGAAGAAAATGTTTCATTGCACCTTCTCTTGAATCCTCTCTTAGGAGAAAAAAATATAGTCTTTCAATTGTCAGCAATACAAATCCCCCCATCTATGGAATCTGGGAGAATACGTTCTTTATAACTTCACATGAGACAAAGATGCCAAGGTAAAATAGGAGCACTGAGAGTGGAAGTATTAATTTTATTGAAGGTGACAATCAGGCCTTATAAACCTCCTTGATAATCCATAAAAAATGTAAACAGTGTTAGCTTTATTTTTAAGCAGAGGCATTCTTTGGCTAAGTTGGATTATTAAGAATAACAATCAAAGTAAATATTAGTTTACCTGAAAAATAAGTTTATAATCTTTGAAAAGATTTATTTTTATAAGATCATTTTTAAGATGAGATGGAAAAATTAAAACATCATAGCAATGTTGGTCCACAGCAAAGACTTTATCATCAATATGCAATACAGATTTGACTTCATTATAGCCTCTTTTCTTCAAATTATTATAAACTTCTTCACGGCTGCAAATATATAACATTAGCTTATAATTACAAATATAATAATTAAAAATGTATTTAATACTAACACCTTTTTCCTGCAACAAATAAAAATATCACTGCATATATTATTAACACATCTAATGGAACTCACAATTTTAGCCAACAGTAAGATAAAAAAATAATTAGAGACAGAAAAGTTAACATATTTATGCAATTACCTTTGGTAATTTGGTAATGAGATCTGGAACTAAACTACGATTCCCTAAGCACTCCCCCAGAATGTGCTCCCCGTCCCTTAAAAAGGTAATATTTCTTATCACATTATTTTTAAAGGATGGAGACTTGAAATATAAACAAACAATTTGATTTAAGTTCTTACCTGATTTTACAAGTATTCATCCAAGCATAAAGTGGCAAAGTGGAGGCCCTTAGTTCCTGTTTCCTAACTGTTTCTGGTAGAATGTGGTAAATCGAAAGGGCATCATGTTTGATGCGACATCTTGCCAATGCTGCAGCCAATTTTGTCTTAAAACTAGAGATAGAAAATCCATTCTTGATCTATTGCATTTGAGATATGACTATCAATTTTCTACTAGAAACATTAACAAATTACATTTAGAACTTTTAACACATTTTTCTGTAATTCTATTTCAAATTTTTGAAGTCTAAAATAAAAATTTGTCTTTTAAAAATAGAAATCCAATAATCCTGATTCCTTTTATTCTGTTTTTGCTGCCCCTGTATAGTTGTGCATCTCCTCAAATATTTATATTGATTGCTGGTTGAAAGATAAATTTTATTTAGTGAAAAGGGTATAGGATTTAGAGTCATATAGACTTGAAGTTAAATCCAGGTTCTTTCACTTACTAGCTGTGTGATCTCAGGAATGTCACTTATTCTCCCTTCTCAGCCTCAATTTTCTCATCTATAAAATGGTCAACTTACCTTACTATTAATGTAGTCATTATCAATCATGTGTGCAAAATACCTAGCACAGTGCCTGGCATATAGCAGGCATTCATTATCGGTTAGGTATTATCATAGATAGCAACAGCATAGTCTTGATAAGATTAAAGAACTTTCATGAGTCTGTATCAAGTCCTTCCCAGTTCTGAATATCCCATGCTTCAAAGTTCCAAATAACAGAAAAGAAAACCAAGAACTGGTTAGCATCATCATGAAGGCCAAATGATTTTTCCTAATCTCACAGCCCAAATTTTTAATACATGAGAATACAGGACTTATTCCTGACCTATAATCATAGCATTTTCATAATAGAAATCTAACTGAAATAAACTGAAAGTATAACCTTGAGCGAGAAATGGGAAGAGATGCCACAAGAGTCAAGCACAACCTGAGCTACAACTAGTGTGTGTTACAGAAAGGGAGGAGAGAATATTCTCAGGGAATTAGTGTGCGGCCCACTTAAATTCTTTTAAAGGATAACGGGAAACAGGACAAAGACAGTAAATGAGCATCTATTTTTTTAGCACCAACTGTTAATACTACTTTCTTTTTCTTTTGCCTGTAGTTTCCCTAGTTTAAATTTCTTACCTACTCAATAGAATGAGAACATCTCACACCAAAAATTGTTTATGTGTGACTATGTGTGCATGTGTATGAGAGAGAATATATGGGCACATGGCAAGGAGAGGGAAGGGTTTTCAAAAATTAAGACTTTTAGGACTATAATAAAATTAGATTTGTCTAGTGCTATGTATAAATTTCACTGAATCACAGCACAGGACACTAAAAAAATGGCATAGTATATTAATGGCACATCAAAAATAAAGTAATATAAAGGGGGTGAGTTAGTGTTCTGCATTATACATTGTGAGATACTTGAGTATAGACTATTTTTGACTGAACAGTACTTCCAAATATGTACTTAATTCCAATTTATCCTAATAAGTGCTATTTACTGAATTATTCAATCATTAAATATAAAGACTAGAAGTATGACAGCTAGAAAAAATATGTGTGTTGTATATGGGGGAGTGTAGGGAAAAATAATTCTCCAAATTTCCAGATAGTAAACATTTTGGATTGTGAATTTTAACATAATTTAATCCCATGAAAATAAAGTATAGAGGCAGTTATAAAGATTCTTATATAAATATAGACTTCTATAAATGAAGTATCCGTGGTGACCAAAAACCTTCTTCCACAGCTGTGAATAAGGAGGACTGCAGCAATGAAAGTGGTAGCAAAGCAACCCTTCCCGATGTCGTGGACCCACAAGTCCATTCCCTGCTACAATCTGAATGTTATCGTAGAGTTGTCCCATTATCTCCTTTACATTAATGCCTGTTACATAGTCAGAGCTACCTTTATAAATGTTAAATTATAATTACATAATTCATAAGATTAAATCTTACATGAAATCCATTAGCCATAGGACAGAATCTAAACTCCTCATCATGATATTCTAGAATATTAATAGTCTAACCTGAGCCAACTCGTCCTGCCTCACTTCCCACCACTCCCATACATAAATCTATCTCCAGTCGCATGCTGGACTATTTGCTACTCCTATAACATGCCTACGTCATGTCTCCTCTTTCTCTCTCTTCCACCGTATTCTTATAGTCTTTCTGTTTTTAAAATAATTGCTTTGTCTTTCCTTCCCAGGGGAGACAAAGACCCTAAACTTTGTGACATTAGGAACAGTTTCTTCCTTGCTTTGCCCCTTTGTTTTTGGAACCTAAAACAGTGCCTAGAATAAAGTAAGAATACAAATACTTGTTCTTTGACTTAATTTCTCTACCCTTAAATGGACTTCTATTTCCTGCACGCCATGTCTGGTTCTAAGCTGAGCATTTCATATGCATTAGTTTAATTAGTTGTCCCAATCGTCCTTTCAAGTAGGAGTTATTATCCTCATGGTAGACTTCTACTGATATTTGGGATAAAAAGATAAGAAATTTAAAACATGTTAGCTTGTTCTTAACTAAGTAGATTTCTTTTCTCTATTTGACAAAATAGTGAACTCTTGTCTACTAAGGGGATTTTCTCACTTGATACATGTTAGTTTTTTTTACAGAGCTGTAAATAAAGCTAAGTAAACAAACAATAGCTATTTCAAAAAAAGTTTGATTTATGTGCTATAAATTACAAAGAATTTTTAATGATATCCCACATGCTTATACATTGGATCTTGCAATTCAAGCTTTGAAAAGTAACTTGATTTTAAACAAAATATTTAACCTGTTCAAGACTGTTTATAAAGGAACTAAAGAAATTTATGAACTTTTATATTTTTTCTCTATAAATTTTAATACTTATCTACATATTATACTATATACAATTTTACCGATAAAAATACTAACATTGATGTCATATAAAACATTGTTTTCACTTTTACAATTACCTGTTAAGAAGGTTTTCTACTTCTTGAACTTCTGATATGGACTCCTCGTTATCACAGAGGTCACGAGTTTGAAATTTTCTATCTTGGAAATCATACAGCATCACAATAACAAGACTGCTCAAATGATGTGGCTACCAAGGGGAGACACATATAAAGAAAAGTATATAAACATTGGCTAATGGCAATATTTTCCATTCTATTATTTCTCATAACAGGAATATGATTATTTTCACATACTCTGATTGGATTTGGAGATAGAGAAGGTCTTCAAAATAGAAAAAAAAAATCTATTAAAAAATAAACCTTTCAGGGCTGTAATCCTAGCACTCTGGGAGGCCGAGGCGGGCGGATTGTTTGAGCTCAGGAGTTCGAGACCAGCTTGAGCAAGAGCAAGACCCCGTCTCTACCAAAAATGCAAAGAAATTCATTGGACAGCTAAAAATATATAGAAAAAATTAGCCGGGCAGGGTGGCGCATGCCTGTAGTCCCAGCTACTTGGGAGGCTGAGGCAGTAGGATTGCTTGAGCCCAGGAGTTTGAGGTTGCTGTGAGCTAGGCTGATGCCACAGCAATCAAGCCCGGCAACAGAGTGAGACTCTGTCTCAGGAAAAAAAAAAAAAAAAAACGACAAAACAAGTCATACAAATCTACTTTAACACTGATTCATGAATCAGATATACTGAAGACTATGCAAATATAGCATTTTACTCATTAAATCATATAAATTGCTTCTGAGGATAACAAAACTGCCCCCAGAATGTTGCCAGTAATGGCAGAAGGCAGAAGAGTAGGTCCCCAAAGATGTCCACACCTGAATTCTCAAAACTTGTAAATATTTACCTTACCTTACCTTACCTTTGAGGTGTGAGCCCTCAAAGAGCCAATCCCTCAAGATGAACCCTGAGAGGCTGACAGGGCCTAAATGCAAATTAGAGCCAAGCAACCATTTGCTGACTAGAGATCACACACTTTGAATTCCCAGAAAACCCACACATCTGGGTAACTTTGGGAC
>CAUYSK010116188.1:0-23960 GCA_963575035.1 Avahi laniger
ATTACACAGCTCACCATGGGTTGGGGACCCCTGCTCTAGAGCAAATCTGGGCTGTCTGTTATGGGATTGTTTTTCTGGTCTGTATTTTATAAACTGTTATCATTAGGTATCTTTACTTGCATTAGCCCTTGAATCACACAAACCTAGTGACCTATTATTAAAAAGAAATCTCCTGTGGACACCCCTGCCCTATTTCTGTCTGAAGGAGAAGAGTGATCTGGTTCTCAGACGGAGATCTCTCTGCTGGCTATTGGGGTCACTGTGCTGCTGTGAGGGGGCATCCTCAGCAAAGAAGGGAGTTTTCTTTCATATGTGCTCTTATGGTTTTTTGGGTTTTTATGAAATGGACTGAGCTATTATGTCCCATGATTTTCACAGGTGCTTACAGGAGAGGGGAGGCTGGTGAAGAGGCCTCATAAATATCTACGCTGTGTCACATGCTTCACTCGGGTTTCTCAAAACCTTCTGCATTCGGAGTTGTGGTCCAGGTCTTAGCAACAAGAAAGTGGCAATTTGTTTTCCTTTGTCTTCTCCCTGGAGTTTCCTGGAAACCTCAGGGATAGGAGCTCCGGAGACAAGTGTGGGGCATTTTCGAATACCTTGACCTCTTCTAAACCACATTAATTCTCTAAAACCCTATGTTGCTTCATAAGAAATGCATATTGAATTTAAAGGGCTTTGTTTGTCTTCATCTAATGGAGGACAGCAATTTTATGCAACTCTCTACTGTCTAGGACCAATTATTCAAGAGTTAACACAACCAGAAACTGTAGTCAAATTTAAAAGCTGGAGAAGGGTGTGGTGGGCAGATGGCGAGAAGACCCCGTGGGAGAGAAGTGAGAGGAGAGACAGGCTGCCGTGGCTGAGAGCCCTCGTCCCCGCACACACAACAGCTCAGCGTTGCTTACACAAATCTAGCCTCTCTCCAGAATGTTCCACATGCTACGCCCCAGAGGTACCCAGGGTCATTCTGGTCTCTGGTCTCTGGTCTCTACCTGAGCCTGGAAAGCTCTTGTCTCTCCCTCAGCTCAATCCTTGCCACCGTAGAACAGATCCAACACAGAGGTGGCTCCGCCAACAAGCCTTTTTATGACGAGCCCAGCTTAATTTCATAACCTTTACCTGCTTCCTAAGGCATCTGTTTGCTCTCCTACCTGAATGTTTCTGCCACCATTTGACTTTTGTTACCTTTTACCATTGGAGAGACAGAATGATGTAGCAGAAAGAACACAGAACTTCATGTCGGATATCCTAGGTTCTAATTTCAACTGTTCTCATATACTCTGGCTTAGTTAGGCCAGCAATGCAGTCTATCCAGGCACGTTTCCTCCTCTGAGGCTCAACGAAAGGACTCTACTCTAGTAGAGTCAGTACTGAAGAGAAATTACTCTTCCCTGCACATCTTATCAGGTCATTATACGTATCAAATGAGACACCCTATTCTGCAATGAATTTAATATACCAGCTCAGAGCTGCCACACGAGCTGAGAATGAAGGCAATTTCCTGGCGTTCCCCCTTTACTTATGTTCGCACTCCTTTGACAGCAGCCCTGCACCCAACGCCAGCGTCTCTGCATGTGGGGTGCTCACGTCTCACAGCTCCTGCTCCAGAGAGGTCCCCAGATCTCCCACTCACCCCTCGATGGGGCAATTCCGCAGCATAGTTTATGCTCCAGAGCCCCCTGAGCGTCAAGTCAAAGCTGAAAGTATCCTGAGACTACATTCTTGCTCCACTCTTTCTCTCTTTCAACCTCCTCCCCTCTTTCCCTTAGAGCACTCCCTTAATAAATATTCGACATGCCCCAAATCCCAGAATCAGGCTCTGCCAGAGAAAACCTGACCCGAGACACCACCCTGCGGTGGTCAGATCACAGAACAAGGCCACATCCTCATCCCTGTGTCTTTGTAGATACAAGACATGTAGGACAGCTACAGCCTCCTTAGTCCAATAACCTCAATGAACAAGAAAATCAGCTCCCCCAATCTCCCACAAACGCGAATAGCTGAGTGCCACAGGGCCCGTCTCCAGCAGTGACCACAGCAGAGGACCTCTGGGAGGCTGGAGGGCCACGGGGGTTCTTGCGGCTCATGAGATACACAGAAGCATGGAGGCCCCACGAGGCCAGAATACCAAGACCCAGCACGGCGACGGGCAGCCCTCCCTCCTCCAGGAATCTTCCGTGGCTGCTGAGCTCACACACTCAGCAACAATTATCATCTGCACAAACTGAGCTTTCTTGAAAGTGATTGTTTGCTGGGAACATCTGGTGTGTGAATGGAAGGCCTATATTTTTTTCTCTTTCCTCCCTCCAGTCAACACTAAGTGAATACTTTAAAAGGCTGTCCTGCATCCCTCTCAGGGACTGAAGAACTGCTTCATTATTTAACTCTGTGTTTCCACCACCACACAGACTGTTTTGCGGAGCCCTTACCTGGTGGAAGGGAATGTGAACCACAACTTGCAAGGCGTCCTTGATAGTTAAAAGTCCAACATCTTTGTTTGCTGAAGAAAACACTGACATTTTACCTTATTCGATTATTACTAATTAAGTATGACTAGCACACTGTTTCCAACAATTGCTGTAAGCCTTGTAGATGTTTTTCTCTTTCTTTCTCTCTCTCTTTCTCTTTTTTCTTTGCTTTAATATACCTGAATATATATTATCTCTCTCTCTCTCTCTCTCTCACACACACACACACACATGCACACACACTCCCCACATTTTTATGTGTGTATATGGAAGATGGGGACATTGAATATCCATTCATATATTTTATTTAATTAAATAAGTAAATGATTTCTAGATTGTTCTATGCAACTGTCCTTCCCAAAGAACATAGCTAACTTGACAGTGATCAGTAAAAGTGTAACCTAGACTATTGATTACGTTCCTCTTGCCGGTGACAAGGGTTAGTTTGGATGAAAATTTTTCTGTAGGATGCCTCCTACATAGTGTAGCAATGAAGACCATAGAAGTACAATTGGGTCCAATCTGTTACCTCTGTCTGGTGACCTTGGCAAGGGACCTAATCTCATTAATCCTTAGTTTGTTTTTATCTCAAAATGCAAATAATAATAGTAGGTGATTCGTGGTCCTATTTGAGGATTACGTGAGACAATTCTTGCATCTCACTTGGCTCCCATTTATCAAATGCTAATCTGGGTGCCTCAAGTCTGTACATTATTATTATTATTTGGTTTGAGGCTATCCGTGAAGAAAAATATGCTTGCGTTTTGAAAAATTAGCCAAGTCAATGCAAGAGATTCCTCTCAGCAAAACCAAGAGATAGTATTCAGACGTGGCCTTGTAGCAAAGAAAAACCAGTTAAATTGTCAAATGGGCTAAAAGATCTATACTGTCTGAAGTGGTGAACCAATGATTATAAGCATAAAAATGCAACACATCCCCTGTGGCCAGCTATTTGTGTCTGAGCTATCCTCCATTTGCTGACACAAAATCAGGCTGCCCTTCAATTACTGCAGAAATGCTCTACTTTCAAATTGTGACTTAAGCTGCTGTTCCTAATTTTCCTTTTTTCTCTTTTTCAATGAACCCTTACTTAACACAAAGACTTTTCTATTTTTGATTCTGAAAACTATTTGAGGGTAGGGAAGATAGGGTTTTATTGTCTATGCATCTGGTATAAAGTAGGTGTTTATTAAATATAATGTCATGGATAAAATCCATGTCTATGTTAATTAGGGCTCTTTTGTTGTAATAAACTGAGATGCTGAGTAAATTACCTTTGGATTTGACATTGTCCTCGGTTTCTGACTTTCCACTTCCAAAGTTCCAGTTCTTAGGAGGCTAAGTTGTAGCCTCAAACACTCTGTCTTCTCAGGAACCATGTGGTCATCTCTCCTCTCTGACTTTCCACTGCTTGCCCATCCATACTCTTCTCTATGTTACTTCCCTTCCAGCCCGTGCTCCTGAAATGGGAAGGATTCAAGTTAAGAGTTCTAGAGGGAAGTTTAGGATAGGTAATCTGATTATTTTATCTTATCTTTTAGAGCTAGCAAGTCACTGTCTCCATCCAGATTTTGAAATGACCACGTACTGAATAGTGGTCCATCCCCAGCCCAGTTGGCTGAGACCTGGACAGTGGAACATCCAGGGGCAGAGCGTGCTCATACCTTCTCCATGTGTATGTAGATGAGGCAGCTGCTCTGAGTTGGGATTGGAATAGTTACTGCCAAATAGGCAGTGTAAGTCGTGCATGCTTTCCTTCCTCTTCTCCCACAAGCCTGCTGCATCTTTTATGAATTAAAAATGAGCAGAGAAAATATTCCCTCTTGGAGCATATGTTCATGGGGTAAGAGCAAGGCATTCCCTAAGCATGAAATTTAGATTACCCTCTGAGCAGAAAGCCAGAAAAATTTCCACATGCAGGAAAATGAAATTAGCCATCTGTGGAGAAACCTATCCTAAACGATAAGCAGACGGACTTCCAGGTTTAACGATTTGGGCGCCATCAATCTCAGGAGGGTGTGGTTGTCCAGCAGAGCTAAAGCTGCTGCCTTCTTCATCCTCCGTGTGAAGAAGGAATGAGCTAACAGAAGAGTATATCCTGCATGAAGAAAAGAAAATAGGAAGCCGAGCAGTGAGTCTTGGAAAAGGAAGATCCAATTCTCCTCTTTTCGGAAGAAAGGAGCTCCCAGTCAACAGACGTGAGCATTCTGGGCCCATATCCTTGTCATGTCCCCTTCATTTCTTACCCACTCTTTACCCCTCTGCATCTGCCCCCATTCCCCCCACTCCTGGAAAAGGCTTTGTCCAGGTTCATCAACAATTCACCCCACCCCAGCCACCCAGATTCTTTAGACACGTTCTAAGCTGCAGAGAGTAGTGTTAAATGATCAACATAGCGAAATGGAACACTTCCTTCTGGAAATTTCTTATTCCACTTTGCTTATGGAACTCCTTCCTGAAACTTCACATTTGATTCATACAAATCTCCTTGGGGGCTTTTTTTCTTTTTTCCTTTGTTCCTCCACTAACTAACTACTGGGGTTTCTCTGGGTTTATTTTTTTTAAGCTATTTTCTCAGTCCTCTGCTTTTATCACTCTCCCCAAGAGTAGTTTATTCCTCCCAAGATTTTGACATCTTTGTTCCAATAATCCCTAAACTTAAATAAAAACAAGCTTTAGAAGCCAAGGAAGCCAAAATCTTTCTCCTGGTCTACATGTCCATCTTCTTCTGCTCTACCCACGAATGTACCGGCAAATCTTTAACAACTGGCTCTCAGGAAGAGGGAAGAGGAGCCCTGATTTGAAGTCTGCCGATTTCCATGGTGTAAATATACTGATCATGGCTGATTTTCAGCCATCAACTTGACATCAACCGGGTCACAAAATTCCTGAAAATTGAATTGGCTGTTCAGAGCCAGTATGAGCTAAGCTAGCTCTGGTATGCTATCTGCCTTTCTTGGAAATGTCCTCTTAACTAACCCATAGATACCTCAAATTCTGCATAGGCAAAGCTGAACCTACCATGGCTAGTGTGTCTATTCTCCTCCCAGTCAGCAATGTGAATCACAGCAGTGACGACGTGATCACCATGGTAGCAGGGACCTCGCTGATCTAATTCACTCTCTCATCCTTAGTAACTGGAATAATGCTGGCACCTAATGTACAATAAATATTTGTGGAATGGATGAAACTTTATGCCCAATACTCCACTCTGTTTTCTGAGCATACTTTGTCTTTTAAAGAATGAATTGTATTTCTTACTCATGTATCAGGTTCCTGTGCATTTAGAAAATTAGTTTTTGATGATGGATAAAATTGATTTCTGAACCTAAAGGCTGGGAACTGAAAACTAGACCGTGGGAATTCACCAAGAGCCTATGTGGCCAGATGACTCCTGCTACTGCAATGCTCTATAAAACATGCCAGAGATAATAGACGTGAACATGCTTGTTGAAGTGCTAATATATAGGGAAGCATCACTGTATTAAAATCACTAAAACAGGCTGGGGAATCTACTGAGATGCCTGATACGTGTAAAGTACATGGATTTGAGATATTTCTAAATCTGTTCAAATTCCAGCTTGGGCAAATATGAAGCTTGTGGTTTTGGGTGAATTGTTTAACCTTCGTTTTGTCCACTATAAAATGTTTATTATAATACCTAACTTGTATTGTGAGGAAAGGAAGAATCTATGTAAGATAGCCGGTACTTAAAAATGGTTCAGAAAAGATAGTTTATATTATTATTGCTGCAGGGAAAAGAGAATTGTCCTGGCTTCGAGTAGATATACAATTTAATCTTGATTCCTACTAATAATATATGAGTGACCTGTACATAGTAAGTGCATGTTAACCACTTACTGAATAAATGAATGTGTGACTAACTGGAAAATGAGGTACTGAGAGGTTAAATGACTTGTCTTCCTCCAGATGCAATGAAATGCTTTTTCCGGAGAATAAAGACTGCCAGAAAAATGTCTTGAGGCTAACAGAAATGATGTCATGTGAGGACTGTTATCTGAGGTACCTCTTGATCTGGCTGCCAGTGACAGAAAAGAGACTAAATCCTCTTTTGTTCCCCAAACTGGCATGGATTCTCTTAAAAGGGTCGGAGCCTCTGCAGCTGGCTGCCCTCCCTGCCAGAGCTGAGGCACACTGTAGTAGGGGAGGAGGCCAGTCCGCATCGCTGTGCTCCTGGCGCCCCTCTGCCCTGGCAGTTCCTAGATTTCTGCCCAGGCACCGGGCGTGGCTTCCTGAGAGCCCTGAGCTGAGAAACTAGCCCCACAAGGCAGAAACACTAGACAGAAAGACCTCTGACTTGACCCTGGAATAAAAAATTCAAAAGATGTAATTAGAACAATTTTCCTTCTGTCCTAGATGTGTTAAAGTCATCTTGCTATGCTGGGGCTGGCTAGAAAATTCCTCAGGGGATTTACTTTATCTTTTAAACAGAGGGAGTCCCTGAGTTATGTCTATAGCTAATCCTATTGGCCACCGCTAACGAACTCCAGAGCACTGGTTGATAACAGCAGGGACCCAGACACAAAGTCTAGAAGCCCGAGAGAAACTGAGTCCTGAACCTGAGAAATCCCTGGCTTTGCAGGGCCCGGTGCCGGCAAACTAATTATGGCTCAGTGACTGATGGTGAGGTGGGTTAAGGCAGCCAGCACAGCCAAACCGTGCCTCCGAAGGCTGATTTTCCTCCAATCCTGTAAGACAGAGAAGGAAAATCCCTTCTTTCCCACCGGCCTCTCGTAGATACACCAACTTGAATCATTCTGTGGCAAAATCCTAATTATTTCCGAGTATCCTTTTGGCTTTTACAGTAATCATGACATCTGAGAATTCAAGCTCTTGGACCATAGCCAGGCCTCTCTGGCTGGAAGATGTGCTTTGTGGGCCATATAATTGTTTAAACCACTCTATGGAGGCATAATGGGCACACAATAAACTGCACGTACTTAAAATGTACAATTTGATAAGTTTCAACATATGTATACACCTAGGAAACCATTATCGCAATTAAGATAAGTATTTTCATCACGAGTTTTCTCATGCTTATGTATAATCCATCTCTCTGTCCACACCATCCCTAAACAAACACTGACCTGCTCCTGTCTGCATTTTGTAGAAATTTATGCAAGTGTAATTGTACAATAGGTGCTATTTTTTTTGTAAGGCTTCTTTCACTTAACATCATGCTTTTGAGATTCAATCATTTTGTTGTATATATCAGTAGTCCATTCTTTTTATTGCTGAATAGAATTGATTGTGTAGATGTACCATATATACCACATTGTATATAAATATCTATTAATAAAATATATCTATATCTATGTCTTAGCCCATTCAACTGTCGATGGGCATTTGTTTCTGGTTTTTTTTTTTTTTCCTGGTTTGGGCTATTACCAATAAATCTTCCATGAACATTTATGTACAAGTTCTTGTGTGGACATATGTTTTCAATTGCCTTGGGTAAATATCTAGAAATGAAATAAGCAGGATAACAAGATACTGGTATGTTTACCTTTCTAATAAACTCCCAAATTATTTTCCAAAGTATAGTTTTTTTGCTTTCCTACCAGTGGTGTTTCAGAATTCCACTTTCCATGATATATAACTTTTGGTATGGCTAAATTGTAATCCTTCTCATGGGTGTTCAAAAAATACCTAACCGTGTTTTTAATCTGAATCCTAAAGACCAACGATTTTTGGCATCTTTTCATGATTTTATTATGCGTTTGCGTATCTTCTTTTGTGAACTACTTGTCCACATCTTTTGCTCAAGTTTGAAATTGGGTTGTGTGTCTTCTTCTTATATAATTGCAAGAGTTCTTTATGTATTCTTGACACAAGTCATATATCTGATATATGAGTTGCAAATATTTTCTCCTAGTCTGTGGCTTGTCTTTTCATTTTCGTAATTGTGTCTCTATCGGTTTTCTATTGCTATGTAACAAATTATCACAAACAGAGTGGCCTAAAACAGCACGCATTTATTATCTCACAGTTCTGTAGGTCACAAGGCTGGCACCACATGGCTGGATTCTCTGTTCGGCATCTCACAAAGCCAAAATCAAGGTGTCAGCAGGCCTGTGTTCCTTTCCAGAGGCTCCAGGGAAGGATTGCCTTCCAAGCTCATTAAAGTTGTTGGCAGAATTCAGTTCCCTGCAGTTGTAGGACCAATGTCCCTGTTTCCTTGACACATGGTCCCTCCATGTCCCAGCCAGCAATGTGAAATACTTCTCATGCTTCAAATCTCCTCCACCTTCCCCCTCCTGTCTTTCTCTTCAGCTTTCAAGGGCTCATGGGATTTACATTGAGCCCACCTAGATAATCCAGGGTAATCTGCCTATTTTAAAGTCAACTGATTAGTAACCTAAATTACATCTGCAAAGTCCCTTTTATCATGTAACATAATATATTCACAGCCATCCTGGGGATTTAGGTGTGAAATCTTTTGAGGAGTCATAATTCTGCCTACTGCAGCATCTTTCAAAGAGCAAAGGATGTTGATTTTGATGAAGTTCAATCTAGCAGGGTTTTTGTTGTTTGTTCTTTTGTGTTCTTAGAAATCTTTGCCTACCTCAAGGTTTCAAAGATCTCTTTCCCCACATTTTGTTCTAGAAGTTTTACAGTTTTAGGTTACACATTTAGGTCTATAACTTATTTCAAGTTAATTTTGCTTATGGTGTAAGGTAAGAGTCCATTTATTTTCTTTCTTTTTCCCCCATGTGGAAAAGCGGTTGATCTAGTACCACTTGTTGACAATACTTCCCTCTCCCCCTTGAATTCAATCGGATTATTGGTTTGCTTATTATTGAGCTGTGACAGTTCGTTTTATGTGCTGTATATGAGCTCTTTATCAGACATGTGTTTTTCAATATTTTTCCACAAGTCTATGGCTTGTCTTTTCATTTTCTTCACAGTTCTTCCACAGAGCTTCAATTTTAATTTTGAAGTACAAATATATCAAATTTTTCTCTTGTGACTTATGCTTTTTGTGTCTTATCTAAGACATCTTTGTCTTATCTAAAATGCAGGCTCTGTTTCCTTTTCCTTTTTATTTTTGCATATGGATATGCAAATATTATTTCAGCATCATTTATTGAAAATATTGTCATTTCTAAATTAAAATTATCTTAGCCCCTTTGTCAAAAGTCAGTTGACCCTCTACATATGTGTGTCTATACTGTATTGTCTTCCTTTAGTCCATGTCTTGATTACTATAACTTCATAATAACCTTGGAAACTGATAGTGTGAGACTTCCAACTTTGGCTTTCTTTTCCAAAATCATTTGGGCTATTTTAATTCCTTTGCTTTACCATATACATTTTATCATGTTCACTTCTACATGATTGAATTTGTATTAACTCTATCAGTTCTAGAAGAATTGACATCTTAACATTAATCTTCCAATCCATTAATGTGGTATATCTTTTTTGGTTTTTAAGTTTTCTTCTATTTGTTTCAACAATTTTTATACTTTTCAGCATAAAAATATTGTACATTTGGTATTTTTGTACCTACATATTTTATGTTTTTTCGTGTTTTTATAAATGATACTGTTTTCAATTTCAGGTCCCAATTGTTCTTTGCCAGTACGGTTGCATATGTAGCTTTTGTGTAGATTCTTTGGAGCATTCTCTGAATAGAGCCCCCTTTAGCCTTTGATACTCCATGTGGCAGATTCCAGCCATTTCAGCTGCCCCAAATTCTGATTTCTGCCTCTTTAATTCAGCAGGACTCCCATGGCCTGCTTCAACTCCAGCTCTTGGTATCATGGCCAGGGGATTACCCCCAGTGAGAAGGCCAGGCAACTGTGTGTCCCACATCTTTAGTTTTCCTACTGGCAGAGATCACAATCTCATGCCGAAAAATATTGCCTCATATATTTTGTCCAGTCATATAGGTATTTATGATTGGAGAACTCGCTCATACCAGTTCCTCCATCATGGCTGGAAGAGGATGTTTCTCCCACAGTTTATATAACAGGCATCTATTGATAAATATATATGTTGTTTTCTGTCTTATTTTTTGTCTAAAGTGCTGCCATGAAGGTCTTATAAGTATGTTATGCTGCACATATGTGAGTGTGTGTGCAGGATAAATACCTAGGAGTGGAATTGTTAGGAAGGAACACTTTAAAATTTTTAGCAGATATTGACAAATTACTGTCTGCTTTATAATTCCACGATCATCACATGCGGACACCTGTTTCTTAGCTCACCACAGCAGTTTGTGGATCTTTGCTCAATGGAATGAACAGACAGTTCATGGAAAAGGAAATAAAAACGGCTCTCTAACATTTGAAAAGACAATTCATCTCGCTCATTCACATACTCTAAAGATACCATTTCTCACTTATATCAGATTAGTAATACCATGTGATGCTTTCTTATAAAAATGAATCTGCATATAGATGTAGAATGAATAAGCCAAAATTGAAAAAAAAATGGAAGCAAAGTCTAGGCAGATTGAGAGAATGGAAGTCCTATTTCCCCCTGTAACTTGCTGCTAACAGTTATGAGAGGGGCAGCAACCACAGCGAAGGGCTCCTAAAGCCTATGTAGATTGCCGCCAAACTGGCTACTCACTTGGTGCCATTGTCCCTTGCTGCATTCCAGGAACCGACTTGTGTCACCGGCGTTGCCAAGCACAAATGATGGATTGCCTGAACTGCTTCCACCAACATAAAATCTGCAGAGCAAAAACAGAACCAAGTCCTGGGCCAAATTCTCAGCACACTTTTAAATTACCCCATTAAATCTTGTGCGGGACTGTGGTGAACTCATTGCGTTCCTGGCAGTCAGCTTCTAGGAAGAAGAAAACCTGTGGGGATTTAGAAATTGAGTCTTATTTTGGATTAAGGAGTTTGGATTTTTTCCACTTCTTGGTTTTCAAGTTCCCCTTTTGCCATTCGACATATTAAGTTCAAGAGAACACAGTCAAGTTTAAACTTATGATTTTTAATGTAGACAACTAATAAATTATATCCTAAGTGCAGATATACATTGCCAAATATCCCTATTTAGATAAGGTGTCCAAAAAATTTTATATGTATGTATATATTTTTTCTTTTTTTATTTTCTGAGGCCCCATAGTGAAAGATATCTTGTGTCATAGAAACTCAGGAACCAAGACTAGAAAGTCTGGATTTGAGAGGATGGTGATTAGATACACACAGGCTTCAGAATCATGATGTCTGAGTTTGAATCCCAGACCCATCCCTAATGGATATACGTGCCTGGGCAATTATTTAACCTTCTCTGCCCCAGTTTGTTTATGCATCAACTGAGAATAAAAATATACATTTTTGTGATTGTGTTTAAATTATTTAATTCATGTTGAATAGTAATAATTATTTATTTATAGAAAATGGTGTAATTATTTGTGTGGTTATTAATTTTCTTTGATAACCATGAGGGAAGTAATTTCAGACAATGGCTCTAAGAACAGAGGGAGGATGCCAGCTTACAGATTAACTAGTAAATTTATCAAACATTTTGAGTAGAAAGTATATCCTCAGTACTTTGTTAGCCTATAATTCTCAGTTTTGTGGTATCTGTGGCCTATTTAAAATTCAGTGTATAATGTATGGGAAAGTCCAATTAGAGAAACAGTCAGAAGAATGTCACTTACTAGTATTATTAATAGTTGCCAGTGCCTTTTTTATGCCACACATGAAATTTGAACTATAAATGTCACCATAAAACTCCCACTTAAATACACACATACATACGTGGAGGTACACATATATATAATACAATTATCCAAAGACAATACGACCTCATGGCCGAGTGCTTTGTTTCTGGAGTTAGGTAGTTCTGGAATTAAGTCCTGTTTCTGCTACTTACTAGTAACGTGATCTTGGACAAGAGACTTGACCTTGCAGAGCTCCAGTTTCATCATCTGTAAAGCCCTCTGGGATTGTTGGGAGACGTCAATGAGATAAAGTATGTGAGGTTCTAGAATGAAGTTCACAGTGCCTGGTGTATAGTGATTTCTCAGTGAATCTCCTCCGAAATGCTGTTAGCTCTTTGGAGCAGGATCCCTTAGGTGAGTAATTTTATATCAGCTGGGTGATTTCTAACCTAGAAATATTCACAGGGATGGTGCTTAAGACATTTTGCTGAGTAGAAGAGCGAATATGATTGATTTCTGATAGTGCATGCTCCAGACTGTAAAATTCTATGAATTCTTGGGTAAGAGGGAAGTGTAGATGAAGATAGTGGGAGAAAGTCTTTTAGAGGTGTTGAGAGAACTGAGTTGAGCCTTCAAGATTGAGCAGGATATGAAGAATTAGAGAAAGGGGGCAAGAATAATGCAGATAACACATTTTGCTATAGAAAGAAAAAATCCAGAGGACTGGAATTGTCTTGCATCTTTGGCTATGACATGGCTAAACAGAAGAAACCATGCAAGACTCTCCCACTCCATGCCCAAGGAAATAAATAGGCACAACAGTAGCTCCAACTTAGATGTTTCTCAATGAAAATCAAGCTTGAGAACAGCTTTGCCTTCTTTCAAAAACATCTCCATGGTTGTGAAGTCAGGAGCTTTGGACCTCATCAAGGATATTTAGTTGTGAGTGAAATCTTGATGGGGAGAAAGAATGTGGAGGTAAAGTAGATGGAATCCTACACTGGGTGGCCCATCACTCATTACCTGGAGACATTTAGCAAATCTCCCACCAGTCTCTATCTCAAGTTCTTCAACAGCATAATAGAGAGAATAATATCTGACCTATCTCTGCTGAAAATCTTTGTGATATTAAGGTAAATGTACTTGGAATAACAAAAACTATTTGCAATTTAATTTGAAATAATAGTTCAAGGGAGTGGTACTATACCATTTGGAGAGCAGAAATAATAATTATTGGACTTAGTACATTTTATATGATAATGCTGAGGAAATGTCTGTTTTTGCTATGTTTCCAAAGGTATTTTGGGGTAATGTCAAGGTTAAAGGTTGACACTGAGTGTGTCTCTGTGTGTGGGTATTTAACTTTGGAGGTGTCCCTTGTGAAAAGTTCAGGTCTCTTTGAAACTACCATGGATAAGAACGTTAGTGATGTGGCTAGGGTGGCAGATTAAAGATGCCCATAATTTTTTGACATTCTTCTCATTAAGAAGTGAACTTATTGTCCCTCTTCTTGAATCTGGGACTGCCTGTGATTGCCAAGAAAGTAGAATTAAAGTGACATGGTGCCCTTTCCAGATGTGGCATTTAAGAGAACTCGCAGTTTCTGCCTTAGGCTCTTGGAGTCCTGAATTTCTGAGTAATAATTTGACCACCCTGTTAGAGAGACCATGTTAAGAGGCCCAGACACCAAGCGAAGAGGGACTCAGTTGAGTCCATCCTTCCATCTAACTCTGCCAAGGCACTAGGCATGTAAATAAAGCTCTCTTGGACCCTCTAGACTAGTGCATCCACCAGCTCAACACTACCAGGTGACCCCCGTCAATATCAGGCGAGGCAGAATTTCCCAGCTATTCTCAAATTCCTGACCAACAGAATCATGGGATGTGATAAAATGATGATTGTTTTAAGCCATTAAATTTTAAGATAGTTTTTTTATGTAGCATATTTTCATGAGTCAGGTGCATGAATAGAAAGGTTATAAGGCAGAATTGGGGAAATGGTGGACAAAAACCATTAACTCCTTGGTGGTATCTGCGATTAGTAACATGAAATCATCAATAAAAAGTTTATTAATGCAGTTCTAAGTGAAAGGTTGATTCATTCGTACTGACTATCATTTAGAGGGATAAAAAGAGGTAGCATGTTGTAGAATTCTAAATTCAACCAATGCCAGTGAATAATAATTCCTTATTAAACAGGGTATATCATGGTATAAGGAACATCACGTGCTTACCACTTCTAGATGAAGGCAGGTGCAGATCTCTTTGAAAATGCTTAATAGTTAATGTTTTCTATCTTTACCGCCACTTGCACCTTGGAAGCTACACACGTTTTAATTAATTAAGCCTCATAATGCCTCTGTGATGGCGAAAAGGAATAACAAGGAATCATTTTACCCGCTAGTGAAACGTAGTCACCTCTTGGGTTGAACACAACAGCTGTTTAGCAGCTGTAGGGGAATCCTGAACTATCATTCTGGGCGGCTATGCTAAGGAGGATAACATATCTGATTGAAATTGCAAAGGAAATTTGAGCAGACAGGATGCAATTACCTGAATTGGCGCCCCGCCAGCTCACCCGAGCTATGTGACAAACACCTTGAGCTGGAGAGCATGCCTTCTGCTTATTTCACAGATTACTGGGACGTTCAGCGCCCTGTGTGGACAATAATCGGAGGCTGTGTAAGTCTGTCATCCTGAAGTTACATTACATCTCCCCTGAACATATCTCTTCTTAGGACAATATAGCCATTCTATTATGGCTGTTTGGAAACAAAGACTCATATGGCCCTAAACTGTGAACGTGGACAGCCAAGATGAAGAAATTTGACATTAAACCTTCAAACCCCTCATCCTAACACAGTTCAAGGCACAAATATTACAGCGTTTGAAAAATAATAAGGAAAATGTTACAAATACAGGCACAAAGTTCATGCATTCTACACTGATACTTATCAACATATTATGAGGATTTTTTTTAGATGGGTAAGTCTAAATGACTTTTATTTTCCATTTTGTTGAAGACATTTCTCCATATTTTGTTCTGGGGAAACATGGCATTTGATAAATATCTCTTTATTTTATTTTATTTCAGAATATTATGGGGGTACAAAGGTTTTGGTTACATAAATTGCTTTTGTACAGTTTGAGTCAAAGTTATAAGTGTCCCCATCACCCAGATAGTGTGCATTGTAGTTGCTAGGTGTGAATTTACTCATCCCCACCTCCTTCCTCCCATCTGATTTCCTATGGGTTTTATTTTATGTCCTTCTAGTGCTTTCATTGAGTTCTATGAGGTATACTTAAGGAGTTTCTAAGTAATAGGTTAGATAGAGAACTATTACCAAGTTGTCCCTAAGCAACTAAGAAATCTTGCCAAACAAAAGCATCCCTAATACAAGTAATCCAACTAAACACTCTCAGCATACACTATGCCAAAACCCGTGCTGTGAACAGTGAGGAATGAGATGTGGCTATTGACATTGATGACTGTGGTGTAGCAGGAGATGAAGACTTGAGCACAGATACCTGATGCTCACTAAGTGGTCCTCACAGATGCTCAAAGTCAGAGCCACCTTTGAAGATGAAATTGAGTTGCCATCACCTCTAGAAAGTTTTCTTAGATCCCTAACTTCGAAACTAATTTCTTTTTCTTCTGTTTCTTATTATTCCACATATCACAGTCTACTTGAATTTAAAGTTAATTAGTCACATACATATCTGTTTATTCCAAGTATTCATTTAAATTCTTTCCAAAAATTTTATTATATGTGGGCAAACTATTGTTGTATATATTCACGGGGTACAAGGTAGTGTTACAATTTTTGACTATAATGTAGAATGATTAATCAAATTAACATATCTATCACTTCACATATTTAACATTTTTATGATGAAAACACTAGAAATTTACTCTCTTAATATTAAAACACACAGTACTGAATTAGCAGTTATATTCAGCATGCTTTACTGTTGATCAAAAAATATCAAACATTTCTACTATCTAACTGAGGCTTTTTACCCTTTAATTTTTTTTTTTTTTTGAGACAGAGTCTGGCTCTGTTGCCCTGGCTAGAGTGCTGTGGCGTCAGCCTAGCTCACAGCAACCTCAAACTCCTGGGCTCAAGCCATCCTCCTGCCTCAGCCTCCCGAGTAGGCTACTACTCGGCATGTGCCACCATGCTGGGCTAATCTTTTCTCTCTATATATTTTTAATTGTCCAGATAATTTCTTTCTATTTTTAGTAGAGACAGGGTCTCACTCTTGCTCAGGTTGGTCTCGAATTCCTGACCTTGAGAGTTCCACCCGCCTCAGTCTCCCAGAGAGGTAGAATTACAGGCGTGAGCCACCGCCCCCGGCCACCCTTTAACTTTTATCTTCTTGTTCTCCCAGCCTCCCAGCCTCCCAGCCTCTGGTAGCCACCATTTTATTCTCTATGAGTTCAATTGTTTCAGATTCCACATTTAAGTGAGAACATTCAGTATTTGTCTTTCTGTGTTTGGCTTATTTCATTGAGTGTAATGTTCTCCAATTTCATCCATTTTGTCTCAAATGACAGAATTTCTTTCTTTTTTTTTTTAAGACTGAATAGTATTCCATTGTGTATATATACAGCATTTTCTTTGTCCATTCACCCCTTGCTGGGCATTTAGGTTGATTCCATAACTTGGCTAATGTGAATAGTACTGCAATAAACACGGGAGTAAAGACATCTGTTCAACATTCTGATTTTAAATCTTTTGTGTAAATACCCAAAAGAGAGATTGCTAGATCGCATGATAATTCTATTTATAATTTTTTGAGAAACCACCATCCTGTTTTCCATAATTTACATTGCCACTAATAGTATACAAGGGTACCCTATTCTCATCCTCACCAACAATTGTCTTTTGTCTTTTAATATCTATTTTAACGGTTGTGAGGTGATGTGGTTTTAATTTTCACCTCCCTAATGATTAGTGATATTGAGCTTTTTTTATGTATATGTTAACCACTCATATATCTTCTTTTGATAAATATCTATGTAGGGAATTTAACCATTTCTTAATCAGATCATTTTCTTTCTATAGAGTTGTTAGAATTTGTTATATATTTCAACTATTAACCTTTTATCAGATGTATGGTTTGCAAATATTTTCTCCCAATCTGTAGGTTGTCTCTTTCCTCTGCTAATTGTTTCCTTTAAAGTGCAGAAACATTTTATTTTGACATAATCCTATTTGTTTGTCTTTACTTTTGTTATCTTTGCTTTTAGGTGAAATTTTAAAAACTCATTGCCCAGACAAATGTTATGTAGTTTTTCCCATGTGTTTTCTTCTAGTAGTTTTATATGGTCAGGTCTTATGTTTAAATCTTTAATTCATTTCGAGTCGATTTTTGTATATAGTGTGAGATAGGCTTTAATTTCATTGTTTTGCATATAGGTAGGGATATTCAGTTGTACCGATACTACTTATTGAAGGAATTGTCCTTTTCCCATTGTATATTTTTGGCACCCTTGTTAAAGATCAATTGACCATAAATGTATGAGTTCTTTTCTGGACTATTTTTTTTCATGTATTAATGTGTCTGTTTTTATGCCAGTACAATGTTGTTTTATTAATAATTACTATCACTTTGTAATAAAATTCAAATACAGGTAGTGTGATGCTACCAGCTTTCTTATTTTTGCTGATTATTGCCTTGGCTATTTGGGGATTTTTATGGTTCCATATAGATATTAGGATTTTTAACTATGTAATGACATAGAAATTTTAATAGAGATTACACTGAATTTATAGATTGCTTTGGGTAGTATGGAAATTTTAACAATATTAATCCATGAACATGGATTATCTTTCCATTTATTTGTATCTCCTTCAATGTCTCTTATTGCTATTTTATAATTTTCAGTGTACCAGTCTTTCACACTTTGTTTAAATTTATTCCTAAGTGTTTTATCTATTTATTTATTCATTTATTTATTTATTTATTTATGTGGCTAATATAAATGAGATGGTTCTTTTGATTTGTTTTTCAGAAAGTACATTGTTACTGTAAGGATTTTGTATCTTGAAACTTTTTTGAGAGTGATGAACTCCCCTAGCTTTTGTTTGTCTGAGGAAGTTTTTATTTATTTCTCCCTCATGTCTGAAAGATAGAATCGATAGGTAGAGTATTCTTGGTCGGCAGTATTTTTCTTTCAGCTGAAGGGAAAACCAAGAATATTATGAGGATTTCAATTAGTCAGAAATTCACAGGACAAACAATATTTGAATTTAAGTTGAAGAGGCACTGAGGCTCACTTTAAAAAAAAAACAAAGACTAAAGATACGGATACTAATCCTTGTTCTGCCTTCATGTGTGATATTGGGCATATGATATCACTAGAACCTCTAACTTCTTATCTGGAAAACAGGAGTTTTAGATTATACATACTCAATCTGCTCAACGTAAAATTCAAATCAATAAATGAGATACAGCACCTTAATATAATGAAGAAAAAAATTCATATGATCATCTCACTAGATGCAGAAAAAGCATTTGAAAACACTATTTTTGTAAGTCGATTTTGTAATGTAATATAAAATTCAATGATTATATGAATCTAAACAGCAATTGCTGGCTTTACTCTTAAAGCAACTCATTTTGTGAAACCATGTTTAGGTGAGATCACTGACAAAAGGACGTCAGTGAACTGAAGTAAATTTAGCTAAAGAGAATGCTTTTTATAAAATGTAAAAATAGCCAATTGCAAGACCTCTATGGCAACATCAGAATATTTGGGTTGTGGAATACTGTAATTGACTTTTCTATGAAATTTGCTGAATGCACTACAACCGAAGGCCCCATGTTGAAGGCTTGGGAGAAGTTTGGATGAGAAAACAGACGATAGCCTTTAAAGGATCATCTTACTTAGTGGAGGTAAATCATATACTCAAATTTTGTGATCAATTAATCTTAAAATTTTCTTCCCACCTCCCCCAAAAGATATACAATATCAGAAATGCTACATTATATCTATTCAACTTTCTCACATAAAATTCAGATATACTTTTATACTTTTTCACTGAAAGTATTGCCCCAGATCTGCAGCTTTGGCATCACATGAAAAATTCAGAATTGCAGGTCTCACCCCAGACCTAGAATCAGAATCTGCATTTTCACATGATCCCCAGGTGAGTCACAGTCACATTAGAGTTTGATCTGCTCTGCTTTAGATTATTAAATTTTTGAGGAGTTCCACACCCTTATAAATTATCTTAACTTATTTAACTCAGCTTCTGTCAATTTTGCCTGAATACATTATCTTAGAATATCATCAAGGACTCACACATAAGTATACAGTGGTATTTTATTATCTACAGCCTTATTTACTTAAGATTTTTAATAATTTTGTATACTTTGTTTTCCAAGTAAATATTGAAATAATTACTTTTTGTTCTTCAGGTATATATTTTAGGGAGGCTTTAAACTATAAGTAGTGACTTTGAAAACCAAGGGCTCAATAAATTAAAGACACTTATGATCTGCCTTCGGTTTCTCAACCACAGCAATTATTTCTCTTGTGCTAAAGGATTTACATGTTTGTGACATGTCACCATGTTACGTAGGTCTATTGTGAGTTATAATTTTACATAAACTTATTTAGCTTAATTTAGCATTTAGCTTAATAACATTCATTTATAGCTCATTTTATGACATATCCTCTACTTGAGAATAATAGAATCGCATTTTGTTAACAAAATGTCTGTAATTTGGTTGTTACTAAATCACATTAGCCTCATTTTTCAAAATCAGTGAGACTCTACTACACATGTCAGGGCTGCAGACATCAGCCAGAATGGTGGGAGTAAATATCAACACCGAATATGAGATTTGGAATTTGGTTAGAGGTCAAACTGTCCAGGAATGTGTAAAGCATGCCTCTTCAATCCCCTGAGACTCTTAAAAGTTCTCTCTGTAGTCTTGGAGTTGAGCGGTAGAAGTAGGTCTGCTTTGCACTCGTTTTTTGTGTGCATTGGGCCTTTATATAAAGTTCATTTGAATCAAGTGTTCCAATAGCTAAATGTTTGAAACCAACCTTTCTTTTCCAGTGTCCCATCCACTGTGAACATGCCTCAGTAAGGAGGGACAGTGACTAATGCAACATGCGCCACCACAACTCTGAGGGACCCAGTTGTGACAATCCTTAGCACCAGACCCCACCTCCCATCTCTGTGCTCCCTTCCATGTTCTGTGCTCTCTGAGATGTCACAGCTATCTCAGAGAGCAACCCCGAAGGGCCCTGGGCTCACTCTTTGCTTGCCACACCCTCAGAGCATCCAGAAAGAGTAGATGTCCAGCTTGACCTGGTTACTATTGTCCCATGAGAGATTCCTAGAACTAATCCAATCATGCCTCCAATCCCTGTTCTCCTGAGTCCTCACCACACCAAAACCGTTCGTTTCAAGGCCTCCATCTTCATACTACACTCTGCAGTTACTGATTAGTTCTGATTTCCCCAGAGCATTTTCATTATGTCCTCTGGATTCATGATCTATTAGCTGCGAACTAACTTCCCTGTATCCATGTGCCTTTCTCTAAACTTTCCGTTTGCCTTCTCACCTTAGCAGAAATCTGAATGCCCCCTTACAGATCGTCTCCTCTAGAAAGAGCTGCATGGGAGGTATTTCCTCTTTTGCACCAAGAACCTCAGAGTCTGCAAATAGCCAGTTATAACCACCTTTCCCCCCTCCTTCAAAACCAATGCTTCTGTGAAGATTCACGCCATCAGATCTTCCCACATATCCTACCTCAGTCATCTGACTCCTTCATTCACTGAGAACTTCCTAACGCCTGGCTCGTTGTCTTCTTTTCGTCTCTATCCCTGAGACCCTTTCAGTGATCTCAGTGTACTTTCAGTGGATTTCCTCTCAGTCCCTTGATCTCCAGTGATCTTTCTTCCACCCCACTTCAGCCACCTATTTTTAGATCTTGTCCTGACCAATAACTGGAATGTAACTGACAATATGTCTCCTTTCTCCGGCATCTTCAATGTCCTCCACTCTATCATTCCTAAAACAGACACACTTGTTCTAGCATCTTCTATCCTAGGAATTGGAGGAGGATCGCCCTTGATCCCACTTCCGTTCCAGCTGAAGCCTCATCTGTGATCCCGTTCGAATCCAATCTTCCAATAGGAGGTATGTATATTTGCTGTTCCATCTTCTCCCCTTGTATTCTGTCCTCCCGCCATGCCAATCGGATTTTAGTTTCTACCACACTCGGATGACTCTTGTCTGAGTTAGCTGCATTCCCATGCTGCCACAGCTAGTGAGCTTTCTCTGCTTTTGTTTAATTTTTCTGCAGCATTCAACTTAGTTTCTCCCTCCTTCTTGAAACACTTTCTTCTCTCGATTTCAATGATTCATGCTTTTCTTTCTACCACATGGGCTGTGTCATCTCAGGCTTGTTGCTGGCTCCTTCTTTTCTGTTTGACTTCTAAATGTTAAGGGCTCTCCCAGATGTTATCTCAGCTCCCCTTTCTTTTCTAGTAACACACGCTTCCAAGTAGACTCCATCAGCATCATAGTTTCAAATGTCATACTTATTCATACGTCTCACAAATCTGAATATATACTTCCTACTTCTCCCCAGAACGCTCGACACATGTGTCCTGCTGCCTACTTGGCATCTACACGTGGATGTCTCATAGGCTTCTCAAATTTACCATGTCCAAAAGAGAACCCCCATCCTGCTTCTGCTCAGGTGTCCCTGTTTTAGGAAATGGCACCATCATCTCCTTAGATCAGTGTTTCCAAAACTCAGTTCTTTCATTATCACCCCTGCCCCCAAGGAATTGTTTTAAAGTTTTCTCTTTTCTAATTGGTCCACTTATGAAATTTTAATACACAAGATACACTGTATACCTGTTACTGTGCCGTATGTATATCTGTGCTTTACACATACAAAAGAGTGAAATAGGCTTGTTCCCCAAAAGATAATTTTCGCCCCCTTGAAAGCAATATCACCCCCATAGAGAATGCCTTTCATGCTCAAACCGTCCATCTCTCTCTTACCTTGATTACTCCTGGTTTTAACCCTGTAAATGAAACCCATCTCTGATTCCTGCTGTGCTTCCTTGCAGTCCTTTCCCCAAACCTGTTCAAATGTTCCCATCTCCTAGACAACTAACCAGGGCTAAGCCACCGTCATTTCTCAAATGGACGAATGCAGCAGCAGTTTAGCTTCCTCCTTCCACACTTGCCATCCAGATAACTTTTTAAAATAAGTCGTGGCACAACACTCCCATGTTTAAAATCTTCCAACGAGATTTCATTACATTTAGAATAAAGGAAAGTTCTCAAAACCTTGGAATAGAAAGTTATGCAGACTTTTAAATCCCTGTACGATCTGATCTACTGTCTAACTCTCTCTCTCACTTTCCATGCCACCCACTGCTCTTCCTACACTGGCTGCTTTCTGTCTCTCTGTTATGTCAAGCTGGTATCTGCCCTTAGGGTCTGAAAAGTTCTGTGCTCAGATTTTCACAGGCCTGGTCCCACATGTCAATATCTCGGGTTAAATATCACCTTCTCAGTGCCTGCTCATACTCATGATTTAAAAGAGCCCCACAAGCACTGTCTGTCTCATCACGCTTTTTAAAATTTTTGCATAGTTAATATTACCTTTTATCTGTAAGTTTATTTGTTATTTGTCCATCTTTCCTCATTAGAACATGAATTCAATGTTTTGCCTTTTATGTCTTGTTCACTACTAATCCCTGTCACCCAGAATAGGGGTCAGCATATAGTAGTTGCTCAATAAACACTGGAAAAAATAATACATGTGATTCTTCTATAGCATTATCATGCCAAAGCTAAAGTATGCCAGTCCTTGGCCTAATTTCTCTCTGATCTAATCAGCCTATTGAACATTTTCTCTTGGCTATAACACAGGCATTTCTGCTTTGGATTGTTAACTTCAGAATTTAACTTACTTGGTTTCATTGATTATTTCTTCTTGTGATTTTCTATTTTATTAATTCCTGTTCTCTTTATTACCACTCCACATGTTCTTTGGTTTTGCTTTGTTCTTTTTCTAGTTTCTTTCCTGCCCATGTCTTGTTTGCTATTGGATCGCTTTATCCCCTTGTACTTCTCTATAGTTGCATTTTTCAGACTTCTGAGTCTGCTATCTCCCAGCTGGGTTCAGCCAGTGGCAGGCGTTATGGGGAGACTAGAGGGCAGGGGCAGGGGGAAGCTGTGGTATTTGTCCCCATCTCTCTGCCTCAGTCGGCTTCTGTATCAGGGGCTGTGTCTCCCCTCCTCGTTCTAGCTATTGTTCTAAAGGTCTGCTACACTTTCATTGTCACTGGGTAAATTCCAGCCGTGAGATATAACAGTGCTGGTTCCCAACTTTTTTCCATGTACCCTAGGAATAGTAATGAACTTTTGCTGTGGCTAAAATCAGGGTGGTCTCACTGCTCCGCATGGCTTTTTAGTTGTTCCATAACCTTTGCCATCAATGCCTCTTTTTTTTTTTATTTCAGCATATTATGGGGGTACAGATGTTTAGGTTACGTATGTTGCCCTTGCTCTCCCCTCCCCCCAAGTCCGAGTTTCAAATATGTCCATCCTTCAGGTGGTGCGCATTGCACTCTTTGTGTATGCATAAACCCGCCCCCTCCTCCCTTCTCCCCCTCCCCTCCCCCTCCCCCCTCCACCCTGCCCAACATCCAATAGATGTTATTCTTATATGTGCACTTACGTGTTGATCAGTTAATACCAATTTGATGGTGAGTACATTTTAAATACATGCAGTGACTTCTGTTTTCTTGGAAGGATCCTAACTGATATACAAGGATAATAAAACATTACAAAC
>CAUYSK010116193.1:0-56133 GCA_963575035.1 Avahi laniger
TTTGAGCTCAGGAGTTCGAGACCAGCCTGAGCAAGAGCGAGACCCCGTCTCTACCAAAAATAGAAAGAAATTAATTGGACAGCTAAAAATATATAGAAAAAATTAGCCGGGCATGGTGGCACATGCCTGTAGTCCCAGCTATCAGGAGGCTGAGGCAGAAGGATCGCTTGAGCCCAGGAGTCTGAGGTTGCTGTGAGCTAGGCTGACGCCATGGCACTCACTCTAGCCAGGGTAACAGAGTGAGACTTTCTCAAAAAAAAAAAAAAAAAAAAAAAATGGTGGATTACATTGATTTTTGAACGTTAAAACAACTTCATGTTCCCAGATAAACCTTCCTTTGTTATGGTGATATGGCTAGATTCAATTTGCTAAGAATTTTTTTTTATGTTTATGAGGGATATTGGTCTGTGGTTTTCTTTTCCTGTAATGTCTTTGGTTTTGATTTCAAGATAATACTGGCCTCATAAAATGTGTTGGGATGTGTTCCTTCTTCTATTTTCTGGAAAAATTTGTATAGAATTGCTGTTATTTCTACCATAAATGTTAGGTGGAATTCTCAAGTGATCTGTTGTGGCCTGGAGTTTTTTTGTGGAAGACTTCTAACTATAAATTTAATTTCTTTAATAGATATAATGCTATTCGGGTTATCTGTTTCTTCTTGAATTATCTTTAACAGTTTGTATCTTTCAAGGAACTTACATATTTTACCCAAATCATCAAACTTATTATTAGTATAAAGTTGTTTATAATGTTCCCTTATTATCCATTTTATGTATGTAAGATCTATCTGTAGGGGTGTGCCATGTTCTATTCCTGATACTTGCAATCTGTTCTTTCTTTCATTTCTTTTCCTGATCAGACTTGCCAGGGGTTTATCAACTGTTTTTTTTTTTTTTTTTTTTTGGAGACAGGGTCTTGCACTGACAGTATCAATAGTAATATCCTGGTTGTGATATTGTAGTATATAGTATTGCTAGATGTTACCATCAGGAGAAACTGAGTAAAGGGTACATGGGATTATTTCCTTTTTCTCATTTTTTTTTTTTTGAGACAGGGTCTTACTCTGCTACCATAACTAGAGTGCAGTGTCATCATCACAGCTCACTGCAAACTCCACCTCCTGGGCTCAAGTGATCCTCATGCCTCAGCCTCCTGAGTAGCTGGGACTACAGGCATGTGCCACCATGCCCGGCTAAATTTTCTATTTTTTGTAGAGATGGGGTCTCACTCTTTCTTGGCTGGCCTCAAACTCCTGACCTCAAGCAATCCTCTGCCTCGGCCTCCCAAAGCACTAGGATTACAGGTGTGAGCCACTGTGCCTGGCTCAGAATCCTCTTTGTCTTTCACTTTTAACAGTTTGAATGTATGACTTGATGCAGTCTTATTTGGGTTGAATCTGATTGAAGACGTTTGACCTTCCAGTACCTGGATCTGTATATCTTTCCCCAGAATTAGAAAGTATTCCATTATTATTTCTTTAAGCTTTCTACCCTGTTCTCTGTTCTTGAACTCTTATACCTCAAAAATTTGCTGTTTTGATGCTGTCCCATAAATCCCTTCTTTGTTCCTTTTCATTCTTTTTTCTGATCTGACTGTATGTTTTCGAATGTCTTCGAGTTCACAAGTTTATTCCTCTGCTTGATCAGTTCTGTTGATGCTCTCTTTTAACTCAAGAATTTGTTTTTTATATATAATTTTAATCTCTGCTGAATTTCTCATTTTGTTTGTTTTTCTGATTCAGTGAATTATTTCTCTGTATTTTCTTTACATTTACTGAGCTTTCTGAAAAATTATTATTTTGAATTCTTTGTCAGGAGGTTCATTTGTCTCCATTTCTCTAGGGTCTGTTACTGGTGATTTTTGTTCATTTGGTGGCATCATGCTTCCCTGATTGATGATCTTCATAGCTGTGCATTGGTGTCTACACATTTGAAGAAGCAGGAACTTATAACGGGGTTTGCAGATGGCTTTGTCTGGGAAAGCCATTCACCAGTCAGCCAATCCAGAGATTCTGGGCAGGCCAGTTGGCATGGTCTGCAGGCAGTCTTGCTGCTGGAGTCTTCAGGCAGGCTGGCCTTGTGCTAAGTGCATGGGGTTGGGCCTGAAGCCCGGATCTACTGGGGTGGACCTGTTGATTGCATCCTTGAGGGTAGACCTGGAGCATAAGTATATGAGGGTAGGCCTGGAACCTGTATCTGGAGGAAGGGGCTGGCCTAAAGCCTAGGTACACAGGGCTGACCTGGGGCTAGAGTGGGCCTTAAGCCTGAGTTTGCAGAAGCCAAGTAGGCATTAGGATGGTCATAGTGCCTGGGTCCACTGAGATAGGCCTGGAGCCTGAGTCTGCAGAGGCTGGCTTGGTGCTGGAGCAGGCCTGGAGCCTGAGTCTGCATGGGTGGGCCTGAAAGCTAAGTCCATGAGGGCTGGCTTGGGTCCTGGGGCCATGGGTCCCAACCTGGAACCCAGGTTCACAGGGGTGGTCCTGGAGCCTACAGCTATTGGGGCTGGCCCAACATTGGGATCTACTAGGATAACCTGAACACAGGGTTTGCTGGATTGTAGGGCTACCTGGGCCAGTCTGAAGGATGGAGGTCTCAGGGACCAGCTAGCAGGCCCGGTTGGAGCCTATGTCCATGGGATGCCAACCTGGTGCTGGGGTAGACCTGGAGCCTGGGGCCACAGTTGCTGGCCTGGCACTGGGTGGGCCTAGAATCTGTATCTGCAAGGGCCAACGGTGAGGCTGGGGCCGCAGGTGCAGGCATGATGACTGGGATTTTGGAGCGGGCCTGGAGCCTGAGTCTGTGTGGCCTTTCCTCTTAAACTAAAGCAGATAGTCATGAAAATCCAAAAGTAAGCTTTGTTCTTGGTATGGGGAGAAGACAGGGACATGCCAACAAATGGACTTCTCTTAAGCATTCAGTGGTCAGCATCTAACCAGTAAGTGGCTTCCCCAGCCCCTGTCCCTGAGCTAGTAGCCTGTGAAGCCCCTGGGTAGCTAAGCTCCATTTTACCTAGTGTTCTGTCCACAGTGAGTTAAGCCTCAGAATAAAGACTACATTGGCAAGGTTCTTAATATACTATTGTCATTGCTGGTAAGGGTGTGTTAACATGGACAGTTTTTATATCACTGGTAGGATTGAAAATTTATACTACTCTTCTGGAAAGTAATTTGGCAGAGTATAAAAAAGGCTTTTAAAATGTCCATTCCCTTTCGTCTAGTTTTCATATTTATAGAAGTCTATCTTAAAGAATTAAGGAAGTGGACATGGATTTACATTCAGAGATCTTAACTGCTATATTACTTATAATAGTGGAAAATTGGAAAGAATCTAAATGTCTTATAGAAGAATGGTAAATCATGTCAGTTATGTAGCTATGATGGGATATTTTTCAGCCAACTTTCAAATGCTTAATGACTTGGAGAAATGCTCATGATATAATGTTGAATGAGAAAAATCAGGGTAAAACATTTTAGGCACAATATGGTCCTCCTTTATTTAAAAAAAGGGGGAAATATATGTTTATATTAATATGTGGTAAAAAGACTAGAAGTAAATACAGCAAATTATTATTACCAGTGGTGGGATTGTGGGTGATTTGTGTTTCTTTTTTAAACCTGTCTGTATTTTTTCAAATTTTCTACAAATGAATCTGTATGACTTTTATAGTCAGAAAAAAACAGTAAATGTTGTAGAAATGTCTCTGCACACCCTACACTGCACCAAAAAAGACCGCTATTTTTCACAGTTTGTAGGCAAAAAGTGGTTTGCGTTAGGGTTGAATTTGCCAATTATCATAATGTGCAAATGGATTCTGAATTCTCCAGCTTTCTGCATTGTGTCGTGAGCACGGCCGCTGTTGCCAGCACTGGCACGTGAGCTCAGCACGGCCCATCTGCTGCTCAGGCTTGCTTGGCTGACACAGATTTATTTCATTTCGTTCCTTAATTTGGCAACATTTTCTCTTTTCTCATTATCATAGCTAGGATTCAGTACCAGTGTTACTCATTTTGTTTACCAGTTTGTTGTTTTCTTTTGTTCCATTTTGTGAAGATGAAGAAGCCAACAATGGAAATTCTGTCTTCTGAAAATGCAGTGCTTGTCCTTTGGGATCTTGGGCATGTCTTGCTAAAGTGCTCTCTATTTCTGACACTTGCAAGCCATTTCAATTGTTTTGATAAATAGAAAGCTTCATGGTGTATTTTTCAAAGAGCTTAGCATTCCTTTCCTCTCCTCCTGCCCCTCCCAGGAAGATTTGGAAGTGGTTCCAAATAGAAATTATAAACATTAGCCTAGAGCTGTGCTCTCTCCATCTGGTATTTGGTGCATTTTTTAAAACTGAAGGCTCATGTTGTTTGTTTAATCTTCATCAGCACTGCAGAAGCACGTGGTTTGAGACTTAACTCTGCTGAGCACCCTACACTTAAGAAGGGATTTTCCTTTGAATTGGTTTGCATTTCAAAGAGCACTGGGATAGTCAGCCAGATTGTTGAGAATTTGCTCAAGTGAAACTTTATAACTATTGGAATCGTCTTAGAGATTTCTTGAATGGATTTGCTAGGATAGGATGGCTGCTGCCTGAGAATCCTCTTTGAGCCTGACACTCTATTTTTTTGAAGAGACATTCTTTGTAAGACTGTGCTACTTTTCTCTCTAGGTTACCCTGAAGAAACTTACCCAATTTATGACCTTTCAGACTGTATCAAGCATAGGCAAGAAACCATCCTGGTGGATTACCCTGACCCAAAAGAGCCTTCTGCTGAAGAAATAGCTGAAAGAATGGGAGTGATGGAAGAGGAAGAATCAGACCATTTGGGTTGGCAAAGTCTGCCCACTGACACCAGAGCCCAGGAAGATAATTCTGTTACCTTGTGTGACCCAAAGCCAGAAACACGTTCCTGCTGTTTTCATGAAGAAGAGGATCCCGCTGTCTTGGCAGAGAATGCTGGATTTAATGCAGATAGCTACCACGAGCAAGAGGAAACCACCAAAGAAGAGTGGCCCCAAGACTTCAGAGATGAAGGGTTGGGCATCAACGTTGATCAAGTACATACAGGTAGCATGTTGAGGAAGCGTAACCCCCAGGGTTTAGAGTGAAAACAGCCAGTCTGGTGAAGTATCCATTACTCTAGTCCCAAGGTGACCCTTCTCTCCTCAGATTTCCTCCTTGGCCCTGTACCCTGTACTTCTTTGTCTGTGTTCAAATGTTATAGCTATCAGGCCACCACCATGGATATGATGTACCTTTCCTGGTACTCACACACCTGTCACCATGTAAAACATGGACATTAGTGTGAACACATGACAGCTTCGCTCTTTCTCTTCCTGCTTTCCCCCATCAGAGAACTTGATCCATTGAGTAATTGTGTTTGGTCTGTAGCAATTTCAAATGGGACCACTCAGGGCAAAGGTCTGACTCTTCCTGCTAGGTGAACAGATGGTTTACCTGTGAACGAACTCAGCTTACAGATGATGAGGACTTAAGGTTGCAAGAGTGAAGATTTCAGATGCCAAGATGCCTTATTCTTTGGGCCTTGAGCAGGTTAGTGGTCCCTGGGGGAGAAGTGGACATTTCATTTGTGGGGATGATGGGTAGGTGTAAGACTCTGCTGTCTGAACTAAAGCCCTTCCTCGCAGTGGGGGTCTTCCTAGGAGCACTGATGCTGTCTCTAACATCCTTTTTCTTGAGAGTAGTGAAGATTCCCATTGACCCGAGAATGAGTCCAGAGGCCTGTTTGGGGACTGTTTTGCTCTGATGTTGCCTAGATCTCTAGCTTTCTTTATCCTTGTTCTGCTTAACAGAACTGCCAAACCCAGAAGTTCCTTTGCATCTCTGGTTTTCAGTGGCCAGAGGAAGCTTTAGATAGAGACTTTAGTCCCTGTCCTGCAGAGCCAATATTTGAAGTTGTCGAAACTGCAGGAAGGCCTTCCCGAGGTTGTCCTGCCATGAGGAGCTCAGAGGGCCAGGGAGCCAGCAATAGGGGAGAGGACCTGTGTACTTAGGGGACATTTGTTTTCACAACCACATGAATTGAAACAGAAACGACAACTGAGCTCGCATACAGTAGGGACATTGCAGGGTATGTGTGTTGCAGAGAACCAATATATCAGTGCCCAGGAGAAAAGACCATATGTTCCATATTCAGGTATTTGGGTCTTTTGAGAGAGCTGGAGAAAGTAGCACATAGATTAGGACTGGGAGGATTTTGACCAAACTAAAGGCCTATTCTCCTAAATTGTCATCTGTCATGCATCTTCTTAAGATGGTACCCATAATTCTAACACAAAGGTTGTGTGAATTCAGAGTTTACACATAAGACCTGAGAGTTTGAAGAGGGAACATTCCCAAGGACATTCCCTGTCATGAAATGTTAAAAACTGAAAAATTAAGAAATTATGTAAAGGTAGATAAGGCTTTGAGTTCCATTGTGTGTGGCATGAATAAGATGCCAGGAAAATAATGAAAAGCACACATATGAGCATACAGACTGCTGTTCAGATCATAATCTGTTAGCTACTACTATGCACTTCTTGTTAATGGAATTACAGAGAAAAGTCATTGAAGATTGAGTCTATAGAAATTATATCTCCCTGTGTAGAACATTTGATTTACATTGTAAAGAATGCAGTTTAAAATGTACTGAAGACAAACTAGATACAATGTACACTAAAGGTAAAAATAACATAGGTGCTCTTTATTGTTTCCATATATTGTTTTCTGTGTTATTTCCCTTCATTCACGATGAGGGATTGATCTATGAGGAAAGCCCTGGATCCCTGGTTCAGATTTCCTTCTTTTCCTTTATTAGAGATAAGTACTTCTGTTTCCATCTTGTATATTCGTTTGTTTATTCATTTAGCAGACAGCTACTAAGTGCTAGGTACTAGAAACAGAAGGCTCAATTTCTACCCTCAAAAAACTCAATTTAACATGGGAGCCTGACAGATTAATGAACTATGAACTATAAGAGAGCTCAAGATTGTAAATTCTGCTGGCAGAGAAATGTGGGTCATGCTGTGTCCCTGCGTATTGTAGCTTTAGAATCTTGGGTCAGCTCCCTTAATTGGTCTAAGCCTTGGCTTCCTCAGTTATAAAGTATGGTCAACAAAGTCCAGGTCTCACAAGGTTGTTGTAAGGATTAAATGAAATAATAAGTGCATGGGAAACAGCATTGGTTCCAGCTCATACATGATAACCACTCATTAAGTGGTAGCTATTTTACTTTTGTTATACAAGGATCTATCCTGTAATTGAGATGTGGACCCAAAACTACAGGAGCATGAAGGAAAGAGATTATTCTTGCCAGAGTACTTCCAAGAAACTTCACAGAGGAGGTAGGTAGCCTTGAGGCATGCTAAGAACTTCTCTGGCTAGAGAAGTTGGCAGTAAGAGTGGAGATGGAAAAAGCAGTGGGGTGCGAAAGAATATAGATGTTCAAGTGTTGCGTAACTACTTTTTATTTTGAATGTTAGTCTTTGGAAAAAGTTGACATATGGCAATAGTTCCTGCTAGAAGTACTAAGCTCTCATGATGGCTCTTCCTGCCCTAGCTCTTGGTTGGATTGTATATCAGGAATTTTGATATACATTTCAGTCATTTAGGATTTAGACAGTCCTTTTTGGATTTTCTAAAATTATTTTATCCTTCAGGGATGACAGTTGTACATGTATATACGACCCAGGGTGACCAAAATCATGAACTGGTTTTTGTTGCCGTGGGTGCTCTTTCCTCATGGTCTTCATTCCTCAGAACTAAGGGGCTGTGAACTTGATCAGTACCTTGATCTTTGGGCACTGTGGCACAGTACACAGACAGCTGGCTTAGCAAACAGTCGCGTCATCTGGGACCATGCTTGGTAAATCAGGTGGATGATCTAGCCAGGAGATCCCCTTTCCTGGTCACAACAGGAGCACAAAGAAGGCATCTCATTTTAGTTCCATGACTAGTGATGTGTGAGCTCCAGAAGCTGGGCCCAGGGAGGTGTGCTAAGGAGCAGAGTATTTGGCCTGTAGAAGCAATGGCCTATGAGAACCAGACACTTTGCACCGTCTATGGCTTGGGTGAGCAAATAACTGAAAGTCCAAACTTGAACACTTTGGAAAAAGGGAGACTTAATTATGCCAAGATGATAGGCATGAACCAAGACTACCCTGGACACGTGGTCACCCTGTCTATGGCCGTTTACAGTTTTCCTTCAACCTGATGACTGAAAAAACAAAACCCTCTTTCCTTTTTACAATATCCTGCACATGCTATTTCCCACGGAGGCTGTGGTTCAGGTAAGAAATGCTCTTGGTCACATCAGAACTCTAGATCTGGGGCAATAAACAACAGACCTTCCTAATTACCACACTCTTAAAGTCTTCAATCTAGACTGTATTTCAAAGAAAAATTTAGTATTTCAGCTATTGAGCAATATTGAGAAAAAACATGAATGACACATCTATGACTTTGTCTTTAAAATGTACTTTTTCTCCATTTTTTGGATAAATTTCTCCTAACTTCTCAGAGCACCAGTTTCCTCATTTGTGAATTAGGAATAATAGCTACCTTACCAGGGGTGTTAGGATTAAGGTACTGTTTGTATAGTGTCTATCCCAGGGTGAAGCACAGGAAACAGGAAGTGTGCTTGGTGACAGTGTCAGCACTATCACTTTGTCATTAAAGTGTCATCCTGTGCTACTGGTTATCACACTTGACACCCTCTAAGGTTACTCTGACTGCCAGGAATGGCCTAAGGCCATTTTGCAGTCTCTGGGTGACTTTAGTTGTAACCTCTTCCCTCTGGATTGGACCATTAGCTTTCATGTCTTCTTCCAGCTACAAGTGCAGCCTCCCTTCCTCTTGGCTTCAAATCTGCCATAGGCTGAAAAAAAGATTCTCAAGCATGTTACAGTCCTGCTTAAATGGATCAGGCTCTGAGCAAGAAGTGCCTGGGTCTTCATGTTTTTTCTGTCCGTTGAGTTTTTTCCACCTTTTTCAGCTTTACAGTCCTGTTCTGTTCCTAAAGGCCGGGTCCACATGGAGATATTTCACCACCTACCCACCTGAGGCTCCTAGGAAATGTAGAAAAAACACTTTTGGGAAAGAGACATGGTTTTGTCCTTTTATGAAAAAAGTACACAGAAGTGTTGAAACAATTCAAGTTTAATTTGTTGAGATATGCCTGTACTTAGACAAACACTAAATTCTACAACATACATAATGTCAACATGGGAAAATACCATTTGTCATTGCACATACCAATAAATAAATACATTTGCTCCAGAATACCAAAGAGTTATTCAAAAAGTCACTTAATAAAAGCACAGTTTTGCAAATTTGTCTAAAACTCCAGATAATTTTGAACAAAAATAAAATGTCTGACCACTCCAAAATAGGAAAAGACAATCTTGTGCAAATAGACATACACATTCTAGGCATCATGAAAAGTGGCTAAATGTGTGTTCCCAGCAAGAGAAACGTCACCCATCCTGACCAAGTCCCTTTTGTCGCCAAATGCAGGATTAAAGAGGCCAGAGTTGGGCTTCCCTTTCTAAGTTACCCTCTAGGAAACTCTGGATCTCAGCCTCATCTCCAGCTCTGCCTGGACCTTAAGAGGGGAAAGAGGGACAAGAGCACACAGGAGGAGAAGGTTGTGATGTCTTTCTTAGGAAAGAAAAAAGGCACAGTGATGAGCTAGAAAAGGTAGTGATAAAAGAAAGGATCAACTTTCATTCACCCGAATCCTACAGCAAGCTTTGACAAGCCAACATCTTCATCTTGCAGTCAAGAAAACGGACCTGGAGCTGTTACATGTTTTGTTCAAAATCACATAGCTACTAAGTGCAGTAGTGCTTTCTGTAAGACCAACTTGCTGCTTCACTTGGTTGGAAAATTTAAAAACCAAACCTGTCCCCAGAGGCTACTATAGGCCTACAAGCCAGGGCCCAGGGCAGTGTAGAGTCCCAAGTCTGGGCCCTGGCTGCAGGACAGTCAGGCCCCAGTCACAGTGCAAGAAAGCAGACTCCCTCAGCTATCTGGAAAAGTATGCTCTGGGGGCCACCTGGCATCCTGAAGTCACACAGGGATGTCACAGCTAGGGCAAGGACTTATAGAGAAGGGAAGGCCAATGCTACAGCAGTAAGGGAACACCCGGAAGCCCATCTAGGAGATGGAATTTGTGCTTGCATGACAGCCACGGACACAGCTAGCCTAGCATCTCCTCTCACTGCAAGCTCCATTGTGAGCAAAGCATGGACATTTTCCTTTGACATCACCCCTCTTGCTTGTTAAATTTAGAACTTTTAGAGATAAATGCCCTGCTATTTTCAGAATGAAGAAAAGCTTCTGCTTCTGTTTTGTTGCCCTGCTTGTCACTGAAGGAGGCAGGCTCCACAACTTCTCTCCTAGCCTATGATTATCACAATCCCTGGCGTCCAACACCTGTCCTCATCATGGGTCTGGACCTCACATGTCCTGTGAACTAGTGTCGTGATTTTTAAGGCACATTCACTAGAATATGTTCAAATTCATCCAAAAGCATACATGCAACATACCAATTTCTTCAGGGAATGCAGAGTGGGAAGCGAAAAACAACCTTCTTAGGTGGTGTCCTCTTGCTCAAAACCCTGGGAGAAAGAGCTGGTCATTTCCCAGGTATACTTCTGTTCCAAAAGCATGAAATGAATGGACAAAATCCACAAGTGATGGTGACTACATCCTTATTCCTTTCCTACTCATCCTTAGAGAGATGATCATAATAAGAAACCTCAGTTGATTATTTGCTGATTGCCCTTTTCCCCAAATACACACAGACACACAGACAGACACAGATGAACACAGAGCACCTTGGAGCCAGAAGAAAAGAAAAGCTAGACTTGGAGAAGAGTAGGGGAAGTGAACTTCACTGCTCTGCAAAAGAACTGTTTGGGGGCAGAGGGTATAGAGTTTTAGGGTGCAGCCCCAGAAGGAGTCACAGAGCCAGGAGAAGTTATAGAAAAGCTGCCTAAGACCCCAGCTGTTCAACACCCTTAGGGCCTGCTCATTTCATCTTCAATACACCTGCCCAATCAGGACCATCTGGATAGAGAGTGCAATGGGCAATAACTCTTACTGTGGGAGAGGCTGAACCCAGGTGGTCTCCAGGGGCCCTGGCAGCTTTGAGTTCTTGGACCCATGGCCAGGGCCAGCAGTCATGAAAAACCAGCATCACCAGGAGTGCAGTCTTAAGAGCAGACCTTGTAAGCCTGGGTCTCAAACAGGTGACTCAACTGCTCTTGCTTGTCACTCAATGCCCAGCAGAGGTTTTTGCTGCTGAGATCACCCTCCTCTGTACCCAGGCTAGAAAGCTCGGCCCACATTTCCTGACTCTACCAAAATATCCAGCCAACTCCTCCTGTATACTAAAGGAGAAAGACACCAAGAGTTTTCCGTGGTGCTTCTGATTTTTCTACTCTGCCACCAGGGCCTCCCCTCTCACTAGAATCTAGAATCAACCTGTTGTACCTTGAAATCATAGACCCAGAGGCTTGAGATCATCTAGTTTCCATCATCTCAAATGTCACCATGCTGTTCTCAAAGTCATGGAAGGAGGGGCCAAACTAGAGCTAGAGAAACGAGGATGGCACCACAGTATTTCACCAGCCCCGGCAAAGAAAATTCCTGTGCCCTGTAGAAACTAGACCATGTTAATTAACAAAAGCTCTAGTCACTGGAGGGGTCTCTCAGATGTACGGCTGAGGTGTGGGCAGATCCTGCTAGAACAGGTATGCCTTGCTTTAAGCATTCAATATGGGAAAACCCAGATTGAAAAAAAACGAGCGCATACTGCTTCCACTTCAGTCCAAACAGCTCCTTCACCTGTGGAGCTTCGCTAACGTGTTTAAAGTATGACCTTCATTTTTGGAAAAAATTAGTTTCTACTTAGCCTTTCCAAGCATATCTACTCTAAAGCAAGGTTCAACCCTGCTTGCTTTCCACCGATTTCGGCTCTCCATATGGGCAAGAAGCCTCTGCCAGGGTTGCCAGGGTAGATGACAAATGGGCAAGAGCTTGAGCGTAGAGTTCCCAAGCCCGGGAGGAGGACAGCGCTGTCCAAAGAGAAGTAGCAGTGGGGGGAGTGATCAGGCCCAGCCCCGGAACATTCACGCTCACTCCGTCACACCCAGACAGAGAAGCGTGCAACAGCCCCTGCGGAGGGGCCAGGCACGGCCAATGCCTGATCAGACTGACATGCAACAACCCAGACAGCTTTCAGCAGGGAACTGCCTGATTTCCTTCTGGAATGGTTTCAGTCTTATACATCAACTCTGACGTTTCTAAGTCTCTACAATCGGAAGAAGTGGGGAGGGCATGCAGAATGGGCTTCAGAAGGCCAGAGAGCTAGAGATACTAGTTTCTTGGGGAACAGTGGGAACAAAGAAATCAGTGGAATTTGAGGTTCTGAACTCTGCCACTAACCAGCTAGGTGACCCAGGGCAAGTCCCATTTTCTGAGTGTGGTTTACCTAAAGCAATGAGGTTGTACCAGTTGATCCCTAAGGGTCCTGCCACCTCTCACCTATTGTGGTTCTAAAATATTACCTACTTCTCACTTTGTCCCATTCCCTCCCAAGAAGAATCACACACAGAAGCCCTAACCAACCACAATTTGGCTAACAGCAGTGGGAGCTGGGTCTTTTGGAGAGATTCTTCCTGGAGCACACCATGGTTTGGGAAAGGTGCTTTGCCAGCAAGAACCCCAGTCGCGCCTAGCTGTGTGCAGTCGGGCTGGTGAACTAGACCCCATCTACGTTTTCTGGGGGTTGTGCTGGGGCTGCTCAGCAGAGAGCTCCTGGGGCAGTTGACAGGGCTGCCAGGACAACCCTGATCCAGGGAGCCTGTTCATGCACCTTCTGCATGCCGAGCCTGTGTCCTGCAGGCCTCCTCCACTAAGACATTTGGCCCTGCGAGCACAGAGAAAACCTGGAGAAACCAAATGAGCTAGAACCGTACGCCGCCAGCTGATTCCCACAGCCACAGGTAGCCGGGCCCTGCAATCCTGGCAAAGTCCTGCCGCTCGCCTGCCCCCACCACCCTCCTAACTTCTCTCAGGCCTGGCTGGGGCCTTCTGAAGTTGGGGGGCTTTCTGCAGCTTTAAGGGCCAGGTTTAGCCTCCAAGCCCTTTGCTGTGTAAAGTTGATGTGCCTTTGTACACACACTCACTGTGCCCCTACCTGCTGGGGTACCCGTCATCATCTGACTCCTGGGCTGAGTGGCTGGCTGGGCCCCGGCAGCCGTGCATTGTGCTTCCTTTCCCGCCATACCTCTTCCGGCCTTCCCAGCTGAAGAGGTTGCTCAGCTTGGCAAACAGACTGCAGCCCAGCACTAACCCAAGACTGGAGGTGTGTTGATCTTGGGGCACAGAAAGAATTACTTTCGTCCCTTCACACCCACCCACCCGCCCACTCCCCGCTGCTGCCCTGCCTCAGCAGCAGAGGCAGAGGAGCCAGTTCCAGGCTGGCTGGGCCAAGGAGCCCACTGAGGGCCAAAGCTTCATCTGGCAGAAGGCCTATGTACAGAGGGTAGGCAGGGCTGTCTCCACAGGCAGGCAGCAGGCAGGCTCCGCTCCAGGCTGGGCAACCCCGAAGGGCTCGAGGACGCCTCTACTCGCAGGCCAGCTTGCTGTCAAAGCTGGACAGGGCAATGGCAAAGGCCTGCAGCGCACACAGCGGGTAGTTGTAATCCATGGTGAACACGTCCTCTGCTACCCGGCCAAACTGCATCACGATGTAGTCCGCTGGGGCCAGGCACAGACATGGACAGAGAGAAACAAAAGGACAGAGCAGGAATGGTGGAGACAGGGAAGGGCAGACACACACCCAAACTCAAGGGGGAAGAAAAAGCAAGAAGCAGAGATGCCAAGGAATTCCAAAGGAGGTAAAACAAAGGTCAGTTGGGAAAAGTGGCAGGAGAGAAGGCAGCAGATGGCAAAGGAGAAAGTGAGATGCATACAAACACCAGGAGACAGAGAAGAGGAGGGAAAGTTCATTTAAAGGCTGTTCCCATGCCTGAGACTCTGCTGGGTATACAGAGTCTAGGACCAGGGCTCTAAAGAAGGTTCTTCCAGGGCTTCCCAGTCATTATGGTTAGAAAGATCTTTACATCTAATCTAAGCCGTACAGCTCACATCATTAGACTCTGGCCAGTGTGGCCAGGGCTAGGTGAGCTGAACCCTAAGCTAAGGGCCCCAGGTATCACGAGGGCAGTGGTCATTAGGAGCAGAAGCACTCACGGTCATTGCCATGGATGATCTGGAAGTTCTTCACGGAGGCCTGTGTGACACGCCCATGGAAGTTGAGTACGTAGGACTGCGTGTCGTCATTCCACACAGGCGTCTTGTTCTGCAGCTCGATGATACTCTCCGTGTTCTTATTCTGCCAGCGTGCTAGCAGGGTCTCATGCTCCTGGAGGGCAGCCTCACCTGAGCCTGGCCCAGGCCTTGGCAGCACGACCACCCCAAAGAGGGATCTGTCCCCAGGAATAGGGGTCCTTAGATTTCCCTACCCCCCACATAAACACACCAGCTGGAGTTCCAGCCTTAGCAGCTCACACTTGGGCTACAAGGAGGGGGAGGGGGAGAGGCAGAGACTCACGTTGCGGGGGCGGATAGACACTCTCTCGTGAACCATGTTCATGCCTGGGACAATCACGCTCATCTTCCGAGGCCCCTTGAAGCCTAAGACATTTGTCTCCTGGGAAACAGAGAGAAAACTCAACACTGGGCAGCTGAGGAGTCCACTCACCTACTGGAGGGAATCGGGAAAGGACACAGAAGAAGAGCTGGTGGCTGCCATCTCCACTTCGAAGTCTAATAGGCATCTCTAAACTTAACACGTGCAGAATTGAGCTCTGGGATCTCTGCTTTTGCCACAACTAGTTCTTACAGTCTTCCTTGCTTCTGTTAACAGCAACTCGGTTCTTCCATTTGTTCAAGCAATCTACTTGGAGCCATACTTGACTCTTCTCTTTCATACCCTACTGCTCATCCATCAGCAATTTCTGTCAGCTCTGCCTTCAGATCACGCCCAGAATTCCAGCACCTTTTGCCACCGCGCTCTCTCCCTGCGAACACCGTAGCAGCCTTTAACTGGACTCCTCGTTTCTGTCCTTGGTCCCCCGCCCCTCCTCCCATCATCTGTCCTCACCTAGCATCAGGTGGTCCTGTTGAGTCAGATTGTCTCCCCCCTCTGTTCAAAACCCCCACGGCTCCCCAGCTTGCTCGGGGTGAAAGGTGGAGACGTGACTCTGCCTGCCAGGCCTTACATGGTACGACAAGGCCCCATCGCCAGGTACCCTCCCGTGCACTCGTTCCTCCTCCACGCCAGGCTCTGTGTCCCCCGGACATGTCCACAGCTGGCTTTCGCTTCTTTCTGGACTTGACTCAAGAGCTACCTCACTGAGGCCCTCCCTGCCATCCTTCCCAGTCTCACACACACGTTGGCATTTCATATCCCCTTCCCTACTTTTTCTTCTTGGCATTTATCAAGAACATACTTATTTCACTTATATATCTGCTTTATAGCTTGTCTATTCTACTAGGGCTTTAGGTTCCATAAAGGTATAAATTTATGTCTGTTCACTGCTACATTGTAGTGCCCCAAACAGTACCTGGAACATAGTTGCACTCAGGAAGTAAAGACCGAGGCTGTCTTCCCCAAATTGACCGGCAGGTGGCACCACAGGATCATATAAAAGAGCTGTGGAGTCCCAATAGCCTCCAAAAAGTGCCAATGCCCAGGTTGATGGGGCAATCAGCCTTCATTTTAAAAATGAAGACACTGCTGTTCAAAGAGGTAGAGTAAGCCCCTGTATTTAGATTGCATTTATACTGAATTATGAGCTGCGTGACATCGGCAAGTGACCCAGCTTCTGAGCTTCGGTTTCCTCATATATAAAGAAAAGAGATCTACCGCTTAGGTTGAGCATTTGGTGAGATGATTATGCAGAGGGCCTCGTAATCCACGTAGGACCTGGCACACTGGATGATTTGGGAAATCCACAGAAGAGAAACCTAAGCCTCCTGCCTCCTCTTGTCCAGGAGACTCCTGGGCTAGACTGCAGTTCCCAGAACTCCCCAGGCAGATGGCCAGCTGTGGTCTGAGCTCTGAAGACAGGACGAGAGGGCCAGAGCCCCTGTCCCAGGCAAGGGTCACTCCACCAAGGGCAGGCCCTCTCCACACATCCTTGTCCACCCACCAAGATGGATGGGATGGCCCCCAGATCAGGGAGCAAGTCCCAGGTTTCATGTCTAACTTGGAGACCGGAGACCCAGGAACCCAGACTCACGTAGCACACAGCTGCCAGCTCCTGACGCAAGGTCCCACTTTCCAGAGTAGAGGATGAGGCCTTCTGAGGGTTGACTCCATTGTCATAAACAGTGAACTTGGTGCCCATCAGGTTGGACCTGAAGGCAAGGCACAATCAGTACAGGGTCATGCACCGTCTTTCCCAGGGCAGGGAACAGCTCATAGTCTGTCCTATGAGGTGCCTGCAAAGCATTCTGGGCTTGGCCAGGAGCAGACGAATCCACGTCTTTGAAGGTACTTCATGGGCAGAAGGCCTAGACTTTCTCTGAGTTGACTCAAAGGGCATCTGAGTTCAGTAAGGGCAATTCAGGGAGGTAAACTGGGATTCCACAGGTTTCCCTGGGGGAACAGGGGTGTTCCCCTCATGGAAGGTGAGCAAGCAGAATGGTGTCTGTCAAGACTGTAGCACCCCGTGAAGAACGTATGAGATTTCCCCTGTCCTGTGTGGCCCCATCTCCAGCTTTAGCTCCTTACCTCTCACACCTCTAGTGACGTTCCCCAAATCTGCTACTCTGTTCCTCAGCAAACCCCACCTCCCCTCCCCCTTGAGGCCTAACGCACAGCCTTCCTGCTTCTCCCCCTCCCCCCACCCCCCAAATTGCTGCCACTCTTTTGTGCAAGGGCTCACTCAGCCCTGCTCCTTGGCACTGACCATGCAGCCAAGGCAGCTCTTCCATGGTGGCCTGCATCATCACTGACATCCTGGGGGTGACCCGTCATGCTTGGTGGACCTGCACCCACCTGCCTGGGAGCAGCTTAGGGTAGGGTGTGAAAGGCCCTTCTCCAAGTCTGGCTCTAGGCTGGGCAAAGACCTGGGCCTACGGCTGGATCTGATAAAGAGAGTGTATCCTGACACAGGATCCAATCCTGGCCTAGATCTACTTCAGGGACAGGAGGTGCCCTCTACAGAGAGGCTGCCCCGCCCCTCCCCACACCCCCGCCTGCTTCCTGGGGAGCTCTGGTACCGCAGTTTCCCGATGTAGCTGTCCCCTCCACGAGACAAGTCCGTTGGGTCCACAGAGATGAGGTAATTAGAAGTTTTACTCTTCTTTCTCTTCCTTCCCGCCAGGAGGAACACCTTGGGGAGTGGAGCAAGGTCATGTTCCAGACCCGGCCTCTGGTCCGCACACAATCATGGGCGCCACTCACACCCCACACTCACATGAGTGACTCTGCCTTGTGTCAGCTCCCAAACACATACGTGTGCACACACACGAATGCACTGGCAAACGCAAAGGTATGCGACGGCCAGGCACAGAGGCTGTTTTTTGGGGAACTGAGAGGTCAGTGTTGGATCTGAGGCTCTCAGTCACATTCTAGCTTGCAGGACCCTCAAGCCTGCCTCGATGAAAATGCATGCCCAAGCCAACCTCACCTTCTTCCCATCCTCACGGTCCAGGTGCAGGAAGTAGGTGGGGTACATGCCCCGGTCCATCCCCTTCTTGTCCCTCGTGATGCGGCATTTGATGGTGATACCCTGGGGGGCTGGCCTCAGCGCAAACTCCTCAAGATCCTGGACTTCAACATCTGCTGGTTGCTCTGGGGCTGTGGGGCTGGGGGCGGAGGCTGCCTCCTATGGGGAGAGAGTGAGGAGCCTGAGCCCCAGTGACCCTGAGCAGCCAAAATTGCTGGTCTAGGATCCAAATCTACCTCCTGATGTGGTGGTGGGAGACAGGGCAGGATCCTTGGGGTCAGGAGCTATCTTCCCAGCCCTTCCCTCTCCTCAGTCCCCAGGGGTGGGCCTCAGAGGTCATCCTGTCCAACTCCAGCTCTCCCCAGCCTCCCTGGCCTGGCTGACGACATTAGGAGGGAGGGTAGAAGGGCAAAAGAGCCCAGCCAGAGACAGTCTCGACAGGCATCTGGGTCCAGCCCCGGCCCCAGGAAAGCCAGCTCCCCATCATTTTGCACACGCCCCACCTTCAGTTTGGACGAGCAGTCCTCTGCACACTGCCGTCTCACCCCTGCTGTGGACAAAGACTCCTCACTCACCCTCATGGACTTCTTGCTAGTAGCAGAGCTGGGGCGAGTGTTGCTATTTAGCTGGGAGGAGCTAGAGCTATTCTCATCCTCATCCTCCTCTTCCTCTTCAAAGCTCATGCTGCTGGAGATGCCTGGGCCGAGTAGAGAACAAGAAAGGATAAATGAGGAGAAGTTTGCCCCTGAAACACACGTAGTCACATAGAGACTCAGGTTCACAGCCCCAGACACACTTATACACACACACACTCACAATCACATGTATACTCCCACACATGTCCACATATACACCAGGACACACATTGTGTCGGGTACATACATGAGCTGGGGCTGGTCATAATCCGTAGGATACGTCCCCACCAACCACCCAGCTTCAACTCAGTCCCTGCATCAGCCCCTCCTGACAGTCGTATCGCCGCTGCCTCCTGTGTATCCGGCCTGCACTGAGCTGACTCTGCACCAGGAACCTCCACTTCTCATCTTGGGCCCACAAGAGGCCCTGGCTGGCAGAGGCCGTGGAACAGGGAACAGGCCTCAGCTCCTTACTCAGCCCAATGTGTGGGGCCCACTGACCCGTTTCCCCCAACCTGCCCTGAGCTGCCATCTCAGCTGTTCTGCCCCCTGCCCTCCCCTAATTGGAATGCCATCTCCATCCCCGAGTTGTCACCGGGAAGCCATCCTTGATTAGCCATTCCCCACAATGTGTGTGGCACTGCCAGACTTTGCCCTCTGCCACCCTGTACCAGGGGCTCCCCAGGGCAGGGCTCGTGGTGGGGAAATGGGGCTGCTGGTTTCCAGGGAGGTCCTGCTCCCCCCTCGCTCAGCAGACATACGGGGAGCTTTCTGCCAGAGGAGGAGCTATTTCTAAGGAGTGGAAAGGAAAGCAAATCTGCCCCCAAACCTGGTCCTCCCAGGAGGCAGGAGATGGGGCTGGGCTGTGAGTTGGTTACCCCAGTTGACACTTCTTTCCCTTAACTTGGCCTTATCAGGGGCACCTGCCCCTAAGTTTGTCATTTGTCTCCAAGTGTGCCCCCCACCCCACACGGCCAGGGAAGGCTGGAACAGCACAGGAAGGCCATGCTCCCGGGGAAAGGAGCATCTGAGAAGCAGGGGCTGAGCTTTGCGGGGTGTCATTGGGCCCCCAAGGGGCTCACCCTTCCTCTGCATCGTGGCACGGAGATCCTGCCCGCTGGGCTGAGCGCCCCCACCAGCTGCCGTCTCCCCTGCGTCCTGGGCGTGGTCTGACTGGCCCACAGTCAGGATCTGCACCGCACCTTGGGCCTCAGACTTGTCTTCTGCCAGTGCTGCTGGCCCGCTGGTGCCTGCAGGCCACGGACACTCCTGAGTTACATCCAGGAGGAGAGAAGGGCCTGGATTCTCAGACGTCCATGAAGGGGGTGAGGGAGGAGTGGGGAGACCCTCTGCAAAACTTTATTTGCAAAATTGATTTTTTAAAAAACTAATGACTGCTGTCAGCCTGTTAATGATTGGTAAGCTATTACAGGTGTAGGCTTCGTTTCTTCTGCTCGTCCCCCATATTAATTGCTGGGGGTTGGTTTGAAATACCCCACGTCCTTAAGGCAGATGGTAGCCATCTACCAAACCAACTGCACAGTGGAAAAAACAAGACAGAGAACAAGAATTGATCCAGACCAGAGCCGAGGTCGACAATCAGTCACAGACACGGCCAGCTACACGTTATCCATGCTGGTGTTTTCTTTTCACAAACACACATACACACACAGTAACTCACACACACCAGTAAGAACATACGGGGCCCCCTAAGATCGTGGTTGGCATACACTCGCCTTCCTGAGTGAAGGATCTCCCATCCCACGTCCACCTTTTTGCCCAAGTTGCCACAGAGCTTCCGTAACAGAAGGCCTGGCCCACAAAAGTGGCAGCCACCCTGCCTGCCTGTCAAGTGAGCTGTGCCCAGAGTGCTGCGGCCAGCTCCAGAAGCCATGGACCCTGACGCATCACTGTCCAACCATGACACAATGGCTTGGAAATCACTGCCTGAGAACAGGGGTTGAGGAAACAGGGTGTCTAGCCAGGAGACAGGATCAGGGCAGAGGCCACCAGCACTGTCACTGATCTCCAGGGACCTCTCCTACAGAGAGAGCAGCAGATACAACAGCCTGGTCTGTGGCCCAGAGGGTGGAATCAGGACTAGAGCAGGGAGTTGAGGGAAGCCGGCATTGTGAGGAGGAGCTGGCAGTGAGCGCTGCACAAGGATGGGGCAGGCTGCCTGGGGGCAGCGAGCCCCCACTGAAGGGAATGTCCTCGCCCAGGCTGGGGGAGATCCCGGAGGGGTTAGGATAGAGGGTGCTCAGGCAAGGTAGGGTTGGAGGGGAGGGGTGGTCCCAGGCCACAGCTGAGCTGGACGTCACTTCCTGGCAGTGTGGTGGGCCTCCCCTCACCCACAGGCACGCACACCATGAGCTAGACAAGGCCCATGAGCTGGCTGAGCAGGGACCCTGAGTGCCAGTCTGTGTCTTCACCGAGGTTGCTCGCCCCATCCCGCACCTCCAGGTCATGAGAGGCCGGGCCTGCTGGGGAGGGCTGTGGAGAAGGCAAGAAGGCGAGCTAACCTTTGTGCTTTCCCTTCTTCTCCTTCCTAGAGGCCCCACCCTGGCCCCCTGCTGTGGCTGCTGCCTTGGTTCTCTTGGCTGAGGCTGGTGCTGTCGGGTGGGTGGCTCCCAGCTGCACACTGGTGAGTGAGTCGGCCTCTTGAACTGCTCAGGAGAGGACCCAAGACAGAGCGAGAGCGAGAGAGAGAGCGAGAGAGAGAGAGAGAAATGAATGAGCACTGGGTGAGACCAGAGCTCCCATTTGAACAGTTCCCAACACAGCATTTCCCAACCCCTCCCCCCACTGGGGCGCCTGTACCCACTCCCAGGCCCACAGAGTCAGGCTCACCCACAGGCAAAGGTTCCAGGAAGGAGGTGGCACCCCAGCCTAGCATAATCAAGTCAACAGCCAGGCCAAAGCCAATCAGCCAAGAAGCAGAGAACTCACAGCTCTGGGCTAGCAAACTGGTCTGAGCCTGCACGGGGACCCTCAGGTCGGTGAGAGGGTGTCTATGAGGATGTGGGTCATTGAAGATGGGGGAGGAAGGGAACAAAGGCTGCATCTTACTGAAGAGACCGAACCAGGACGAGCGCTCCAGGGAGCCTGCACGGGGACCCTTAGGTCGGTGGGATGGGCTGTGGGAGCCCCGGGTGTAGGGGCACACTGAGGAAGAAGAAATCTGGGATACAAGGAGCTACACAAACCAACAGCGAGATCTCAGAAGGGTCACAGCTGGAGGCCTCCAAATTCTCCAGCAGAATTGCTCAAAATCCTTGGTTTCTGAATGTTCTCAAGATGAAAGCCAATGTTCCCTCCCCCTTCTTGGTCTAACCGCACACTCTTCGCCTCTAAAGCACCAAGCATCCCACCCATACCAGGTTCCTTCAGTGCTGTACATGCACCGGATTCCTCTTGCCACCGGGCCCTTGCTCTAGCTGTTCCTGCTGCCTGCCCTGCCCTGCGCTATGTGACTAACTCCTACTCATCCTGCAGAGTTCAGCTCAGACGTCACTTCCTGAGGGAAGCTGTCCCTGACTGCCTAGTTGGAGCAGGTGTTCCGTCATCCACTCACAGAGCCTGGCTTCTTTCCACAAAGCACACCTATGACCATCTGTCGAACACTCTCCCCACCTAGACCGTAAGGTCCGGGAAAGCACAGACCACACCCATTTGTGCTCACCTGTGGCCATTATACTGCGTTAGTCCCTGATCCAGAGCCTAGCACAAAACAGACCCTCAAAAAATATTTAAGAAATGAATGAATGTGTAACATGAATGAGCATAACCAGGAGGTCAAAAGCTTTACTGGGATAAACTGTCAGTTCTGATGTATGTCAAACTCCCTCAATTTCCTCTTGGAGTGATCCATACTGAACACCAAGGGCCAGCAGAGGGCAGAGCAGGAGGCAGGTAACGCCGCGCGGTGGGGTGGGGTGGGGTGGTCTCAGGAACACCAGTTCCAGACTTGCCAGGCGGGTGCACGGCAGCTTCCCCAGGGCTCTGTCCACCCCTGGGAGCTGGACAAAGACTGGGCCCCCAGGAAGCAGTGTGCACCTTCCAGAGGTCAAATGTTCTCTGCGGGGAAGGCCCAGGCTGGTCTGGAATTTCAGCAGGCACCAGCAATCAGCCGATTTCGGACCCTGGAACACATCCTGACACCTTCAATTTTCAAAGCCCTAAGACAGATTTTCCCTCATTTTATATGACAAGGCCCCATGTCATTTTATAGTGAAGGAAATGACCCAGAGAGGGTAAGTGACTTGCCCACAGTCACAAGCGAGCAGGTAAAACTGGTAATGGCACGGCCAGAAACCATCTTCTGACTTCAGTCCTGCACTCTCCCCAGAGGTGCTACTTCTCTTGCCACAGTCTTTCTGAGGGCCTGGAAGTGCCTGGCACATAGCTGGCACTCAAGAAACACCTGCCCAAATGACTGCCCATCAATGACTTCTCAAGATGGTGGCTGTGGCACAAACCAGCAGGGCCCGAAGTACTGGGTGCAGCTCCAACCCCATATGCAGTCTCGACCCAGCGTCAGGCTCGTCAGAGCTGGGGTGATGACGCCACACAGGCCAGGCTCCACGGGACCCAGAACAGGCTGCCTTCCCTGCAGGGCACACCACCACCCCCGGGGACAGTGCTCAGAGAAGAAGTGGGGAAGGGGCTGTCAGGAACGGGGGGCCCAGGGCCCCTTCTGTGATGAGCTGCTGGGGCTGCCTCTCCGAGACAGCTGGGCTGAGGTCCCTGTCCCCCTTTACTGGCGGGCCTCTTGGGTGGAGTACAGTCATACTAGGTATGGCCCAGCGTGAGGAACTGAGATACACGCAGGGGAATGACCGTGAAGGAGCTTCTTATCAAGGAGGCAACACGATATGGCAGAAAGACCACTTGGAGTCTGACAGGCGCGAGTGCAAAGTCCGGCCCCGCTGCTCACTAGCAGTGCACTGCGAGCAAGTCGCCGAACCCCTCAGGGCCCATGTCTTTAAGGAGCAAGTGAGGATGAAGAGTTACGTGAGGATGAGGAATTACGTGAAGGTGAAAGGTGCTAGTGCAGGTAAAGCACCTGGCACTGTGCTCAGCCACTGGCCAGTGCCCAGTGACAGCCTTTGTTGCAGGAACTAAGTGGGTTTCCTCTGAGGGCAGGCGTGCACACGGGACCGAGCCTGCACAGTGTGCCAAGCCACACACTGGGCGCTGGGTGAACGAGACTCAACCACTGCCTTCCGAGGCATAGGCAAGGGGGCCAGTGAGCTAAGGGCTGGTTAGCGGAACAGAGAACCTCAAACACCATTAGGCAGGGGGTGGGCCAGCAGTTAAAGAACAAGGTCAGTCCCTGAGGTGAGGCAGCTCCTAGCAGCTCAGCATGGCTGGAGGCTCCAGGTCACAGAGGGGCCACAGAAGAGGGGAGTGCCATGGTTACTTAGGTTCTTCTGGACTCCGAGGGCCAGATGCCTGCAACCTCGTTGGAGTTACTCCTTGATGAAGTGGCCGCCTGGATTACTGCACCAGCAGGGGGCAGTGGTGACTGAATCTGAGTCCCTCTTTCAAGCTCAGAGACTAAACCTCAGTCTGGCCTGGGGTACTCTCGCCCTAACCAAAACAGGAGGGAGCGTCCTGAGGGCAGGGATGCAAGAATGAGGCGGCAGGATGAGCTGCAGAGAGCCCCTCCAAGTGGGCTCTGCTGAGAACTGCAGCGTGTAAGGATGGGAGCCGGAGGCTGCAGGTCACGATAGCTCTAAGCAGTCATGAGCCAGGGGCAGGGACCTGCAGGTCAGACTGAGGGTGCAGGGAATTCAGGGAGGGAAGAAATGGGTGTTTGTCCCCAGAGACACCAGGTGGTGTGAGGCAGCATAGTGAGAGACAGATTCCTTGCAGGAGGTAGCTTACCGGTGGGGGACAGGCTCTTAGGAGCTGCCTCTTGCCCTCAGCGAAATGCTCCAGATAGAAACCTGGACTTTTGAACTACTGGATCCATAAAATTTTAGCCTCTGACCCCAGCTCCTGACTCAGGTGACAGCCTGAGCACACGCATCAGCCCAAGGCTACAGGTCCTAGCTTCCCTACACCTGCCCCACTCACTGTGCAGCTGGGCTGGAAGCCACACTCAGCCTGGGGACGGGCTGACAGGACCAGCCTCTCCCCTGCCCACGTTGGCAGCAAGTCCCTGAGGGGCTTCCCAAAGTGGTGCCAGGATGTGGAGCCACCACACAGGGTTCTCCCCAGGATAGCTGTCCCTGGCGTGGCAGGCAGGGTGTACCTTGGTAGCTGGTGCTGCCGCTGCTGCTGAGGTAGGACTCCACCAAGGGGGCCTGCTCCTCCGACTGCCGGGCCCGCCGGCTCCGGGGCCGCCCATCCGCATTGGCCTGCACCATCAGGGGCTCCTGGCGTTTCTTCTTCTGCTTCTGCTCCAGCAGGGCCCGCTGCGGAGGCACAGGGCAGGCACAGAGGCTGGCTGACGCACCGCCTCCACCAGGAGGGAGGGGCTCCCAGACCGGGACCAGAGACAGTGCCCTGCTTGTTTGGCTGGGTTCTAGAGGTTGCACCCAGGTCCACAGCCCACTCGGGGCCAAGGCCCCATGTCCTTGGCACCCTGAAACTTGGGGTCCAGGAAAGGGAGGCAAAAACTCAGCCCACATGGCAGAATCACAGCACAGACATTCAGCTCTTCAACAGTGGTGGTCACCCCGGCTGCCTGCCGGGCAGGAGCCCCATGTACTGGGGCAGAGTTAATGCTGAGCTGGTGAAGAGAGCATACCTCTTCTCTTCCAGGTGGAACCCCTCACCCTACCAGACAGGATCACCCAGGGAAGAGGGCTTGCCCAGCCCCAACCTCACTCACCTGCCGATCAAGCTTCTGCTGCCTCAGGTTGCTGCCCTCGTCATCTAAGACACTGCAGAGGGAGAGAGGGTTATTTGGGGCCTGCCCACGAGGATGTAGCTTAGAGCTGCGGTCCCCAAACCCGGGCTGCAGAGCTACACCATCCCTGCCCCTGGGGAAAAATTGTCTTCCACGAAACCAGTCCCTACTGTCAAAAAGGCTGGGGACCACTGGCCTAGAGCCCTCCCCAAGCACATCTGGGTCCCCTAAACTCCTCCCATCATGGCTCCTGGGACTCGGTGAACCCAAATGGGAGGAAGAGTGGGGCTGCCACCACTTGAGCTTGAGCTGCCACTTTGGGAGCTTATCTCCTACAAGGATCCCCTCTGCCCCAGGATGTCCCTGCTGGCCTGGCTGCAGTAAGTACAGGACTAGACTTTCCCATCAGACTCCCTGAGCAGGGCCAGGCTTGACTGAAATCCAGGAGAACCCACCCAGAGGCATCAGTTGCAAGCTAGGCCTGAGGCCGGCCAGGCTTCAACCCAGGGGATCCTATGGGATCTGCTCCTATGGGATCTGCTCCTATGGGATCTCTGTTCTCCACTCTTTTCCATCATTTCTGGAAGAGGCTGAATCCTCTGGGGCAGACCCTGTCCCCATCCATTCGGAGCAAGTGCCTGGCTTTTCAGGTGGGCAGAGTGGAGGTGCTAACAACTGCCCACTTCCCTTCCCCACTTAAAAAGGACAGAATGTCCTCCTCATTTGGGAGAGTGACGTTAAGAGACCAACCAGTACCTCAGCACAGGGCTTGGGCTGGGTGGGGACGTCTGCATGGTGGACATAACCCAGCAATGCACAGCGCTGCAACCAGCCACCAGGTCTTCCCTGGCCACAGACATGGCACAGGCAGCACAGGGGACATCAAATCCTTCAACCCCACAAGTCTTGGAACAGGCAGCCACATCTAACCCAGACTGGCCTTGCCTCCCAGGAAGGCAGAGCACAAGTAGGAAGCTAGAATTAATAACTCAAACCGCTTAGCTTTCTTGCTAGCACAAGACACACGCACGAGACCTAGGCCCAAATTCTATAAAAGCCAAGGTCAGGACAGCCGCATGGGGTGAAGTTGGAGCCTGAGGATCTGAGCTCTGGGAAGCCCCAGGCAGCCCTGGCCCAGCTATGCTGGAGCCTGCCCCTGAGCCAGACCTGTGTGCGGACGCTTGCACAGGCATGCCTGAGTGCATTCGATTTGCTGAGGCTACAAGGATGCATGTGAGTGTATCTCTTGTGTGTGCACACGTGCATGCAGACACCTATTTAAAAAGTGGATGTGCTTGCATGAAGGTGAAAACAGTCTACGTGCATGGGGAAAGATGAGGTCGAACCAGCCGAGGCAAAGGTGATGCCATTTCTACCCACTGCTGACAGCCAGCCCTTTCTAGCTGGAATAATCATTGACCTACATGTCCCTTAATATGCTTGTATCTCTGAGGGAGTCAGCCAGAGGGTGGAAGGAAGCCCCATATTGCAGACCACTCACCTCTGCCTTCACATACCCACCTCCTTGGTCACAGCCTATGAGGATTATGCATATAGTTAACAGGCAGCTGCCCTACCCACTTGACATCTGGGACAGCCTTTCCTGGTAGCCACGGTCTAATCTTCATGTCAGAGGAGCCCCAACTGTGATTTGGGGCTGCGCATAAAACAGCCTCATTCACCAAACCCTGCTGAGCACAGGAGAAAACACTGCTCAACAGACATACTCCTAGGCCTCAGCCTTCCTGAACCAGCCCACGTGCCCAAGAGGGTGCAGCTGCTTTTGGGCCTCCCTGAGGGCACTGCCAGGACCAGAGGATGGAACCAGCTCCCTAAAAACTCAAGCTGGCGGCCAGGTGCGGTGGCTCACGCCTGTAATCCCAGCACTCTGGGAGGCCGAGGCGGGCGGATTGTTTGAGCTCAGGAGTTTGAAACCAGCCTGAGCAAGAGCGGGACCCCGTCTCTACTAAAAATAGAAAGAAATTAATTGGACAACTAAAAATATATAGAAAAAACTAGCCGGGCATGGTGGCATATGCCTCCCAAGTAGTCCCAGCTGCTTGGGAGGCTGAGGCAGGAGGATGGCTTGAGCCCAGGAGTTTGAGGTTGCTGTGAGCTAAGATGACGCCACTGCACTCTAGCCTGGGCAACACAGTGAGACTCTCTCTCAAAATAAATAAATAAATAAATAAAAAATAATAAAAAATAATAAAAATAGATAAAAAAAACTCAAGCTGGCTGAGATGGTAAACATCCCATCGTGGAAGGCACACAGCACAGGCTGAGGGCTGCAGCAAGACTTCTGAAGGAAGGGTTCGGGTACCAGGGCAAGCAGGATGCCCGAGGGCCCTACCAGGCCCGAGAGTCTGTAGCTCCCCACTGGCTCAGCAGCTAAGTCACTGGCCTGACTGAAAATAACCAAGGGCAAAGCACTGGCTCTAACTTCAAAGGGTCAGACCCAAACACCGCCGTCCGCCATGAGCAATGCATACTCATTCTCCACTTCAGGACATGAAAAATGCAGTCTGGGCTGTGCACAATGGCACCCAGCTGACAGGAACGATGGGGTCTGAGATCCAACTGTGCTCTGCTTGCCGTGCAAACCTCACAGCCGTGTGCGAGTGGCCTGGCCACAGGACCCTCTGTGCGACCTCCACCGTGACGGCGCTGGCTTCCCTTTGTGCCAGCGAGAGAGGCTGCTTCACAACTTACTGGATGTCACGAGAGGGCAGTGCCGGGGACAGGGCAGTCATCTGGGCCATCCCCGGCACTGGGCTTGACTGAGCAGGACAAAGAAGATGCCTGCCATGGTGCTGATGCTAATATCTAGAGTCATTTAGAAAAGGAGACTGAGAGGTAAAGCTCGCATTAGCAAAGCCACCTCCAGAAATGTGGGGTCACAGTGGCTGCTCAGCGGATAAAGGATGCTTCCAGCCTCACTACCCAGTGCCCCCCAATGCCCTTACCCACAAAGGGGGTCGTTTTCCTACCACAGGCCACTGTCCCACTGCTGTGGACCTTCTAGTTATGCCAGGGACAAGGTGGCTGCTTTCCATGAAAAAAAACATCACTTCCTCTTCCTCTCCTCCATCTCTTGATGGGGGAGAATGATAAGATGCCACAGATTTCAGTAACACTCATTACCAGGTAAGATTACAGGCAGGAAGGACTTAAGCACCAGCCTTTAGAGAAAGAGGGATGAACGCAAGCGCCAGGCTTCTGGAAAGAGATTCCAGAAACTTCAGACATCCTGGAAGTACCTAGAGAGCCTCTGCCACCTAACTCACCACCCGGCTTGCTCGGGTGCACAGAAGGAAAGGTGTGTGGGGGTGGAGGTGGGGGTGGTGCAGCTGGGCAGAAGCAACATTTGCCTGGCCGAGTCAGACCCCTCCAGGAGGGCCTACAATAAATTCGCCGAAATGAGGCAGCTCCGAGAGTGGCCCAACACGTGGGACAAAGCAGGTTCCTGGTAAAGAGTGGTGTTTCTAGCAGAGCTGCGAGGGTACAAGGTGGACCGCCTCGCAGTGACAAGCTTGTACTAGTTGTACTAGGTAGGTGTTCCTGGCCAATGACAACGTATCTAAGCGTGCAACTCTCCCTGGTGAATAACAAAGAAACCCCAGCAAATGGCAGCTGTTGTGTAGAACAATGACAACAAGGATGGCTGTCTCCAGGGAGAGAGGAACCAACTGCTCCCCTCGCTTCCTCAGCAGGCCCAGCCCCTCTCCACCCCCACCCAGATGGCCCTGCCTCCTGGTCCACTCTCGTACCATTCCTAGGGCATTTTCCTTTCTCACCCACACTTCTGCAGCCTGCCTCTTTCCGACAGGCTTCTTCTAGGCTGCACTGAACGAAAACCATGCGAGGAGACAGTAATGGCTTTTTAATGACTCCTGCTCCGATTATGGAATAACTGCCAAGCCCAGGCTGCCAGCTGCAGCCCCGCCAGGAGACTCGGACAGGAGACAGAGCACTGATGGATGGGTCTTCCAGCTGACCCTGGCGGCTCTTTCATCATGGTCACCTCCTGCCAGGGGCCAGACAGGGAGACCCAGGAAAGCACCAGCCACCGGCTCAGGAGGGTCACAGAAACCCAGTCTGCAGTGTGCACCAATCCATCCGCCCTGCCCAGGGCCAACAAGGTGGCAGTTTCACCTCCCAGGGAGCCAGCCCCTTTACAGCCACTCGCTTCCCCCGAGTTACCTCACAGAGATCTAGGGCATGACCCACGATTGACAACAAGGGGGTGGGGGCACAGGAGCACTTATCCTGTGGGCTGGAAAAGCCAGACACAGCCAACGTATTAGGAAGCCTGTTTCCCTCTCTCTTCTTAGAACCAGTGCTATCTAGAGGCCCGGGGCCAGGACAACCTAGGGACAGTCCCAACCATCTGGACACACACTCCATACCCACTTCACCCTCCCTTCGTCCTGCCCTCATTCTTTGCCCTCAGTCACGGTGGCAGCTGCCCCAGCTGAACCCTGGAAATCAGAGAAGTGGGCTGTCAGGAGAAGAAGGGTGGCCCAGGGTGTCTGGCTGAAACCCTGTGCCCAATGCCAGACCCCCGGCAAGTCCAGATCTGTGGCTCCCACTGCCTAGCAGTTCACTGGAACACGGTGAGAAGGAGGGCAGCTCCAGAAGGAAGGAGCTCTAGCTCCCAGGATGGGCTATCGCTAGTCCAGCCAGCGGTGCCCAAACTTGCCAGGTGCATTAAAACTGCTAAGGGCACTAAGCCCTGAGGTGGTTAATTCAGAACTGCTGTGGAACATGCCCCAGGATCAACCCCCACCTTGCTCTCTCCTCTTTAAAGCAAGCGCCACAGGTGACTCTACTGCTCAGTCATGCACGTGGGACCATGAGCCACAGCTGGTGATCTCTAAGGAACAAAAAGGAAATCGGGGAGCTGATATAAGGCAACTTTTTCCCGTGGGGCCAGGAAAGCCAGGTAGCCATAGATGAAGTGGTAGGCCCACGTGTCCAGTGTACCTCTGCGCTGAACCCAGCAGCAGAACGGAATGAGTTGGGAGTCTCGCTTCATCAGCAGGCACACTGCTCCCCAGAAAGGAAAGCGAGGAAGTGGTGGGAGGATCCTAACAAGAGCCAAGAGGAAAGGGAACCCAGAGACATGCTTAGGCTCAAGCCAAGGAGAAACTTTCTAACGGTCACAGCCATCTGATGGAGGGCTGTTCGGTAGGGACCCTACAGGAGGCGTTCACACAGAGAACTAGGAAACCTGTAAGGGCCCCTCCAGCTGGAGGTTCTCCCTCTGTGACCTAGAGCTGTGCTTTTCAAGCAGTGGTCCAGCAGGCCCCACGGTGCCTGGAGAGCACTATATCCCTCAGGTGTGCTGGGAATCCAGGTGTGTGGCCGGGAAATCCAAGGAAACTCGTAAGGCTACCTGGAGATGCCACTTGGATTCAAAAAGGCGGACATCTTGTCTATGCTGGGTCACATGGGGGATACAGCCAGGAACCAGATAAGGTCCTTGCCCTCGAGGAGTTCATGATCTGGTGAGGGAAACTCCAGGTAATGGCCTCAGGACCATGTAGACAAGAGCACTGAGGACAGAGCCAGGCATCAGGTCTCCCCGCTCCCCCCATGGTCCTCCAATACACCTGTGGGCCTTTCTGATTCTGAAAGCTCCACCTACAACTTATAAAAGGTAAAGTCATGCACTGAGGGCATTTAACATTTCTCAAGAATACCAGTAAAGAGATACTGGCAGAAATGGATATTAGTAGTAGAAAAAAATTAAAGGGAAGAAGGATTATAGTTGTTAAACTTTATAAACTAAATGGCTCCCTTCTAAGTCAGAATGGAAGATTAATCCACGATCATTATAAACCGAGCCAAAATTACCCATAAGAAGATTATCACCAACTATCATTGCTTCAAAGAAAATAAGCTGGGCACAGGGAATGCAAGGTGTAACCATCACAGAGCGGGTAAAATGCCCCTAGCAGAGCTAGCAAAAAGTCGGCCAACCCCTCTCCCCCAGACCAATTGTCACATTCCAGTTCTGGCATGCTGTGACATTAGGGAAACCTCATGTCAGTCAGAGCACGTGCACACGTGCCGCCCCCACCCCCATCTGCAAGTAAAATGCCTTGTCTGTCTTCTGCCCCAGTTTTCTCTGTGATCAGACCGGCATGTGGCTTTGACTGAAATCAGCAGCCCAGTTAATGCCAGAGGCAATTTGAATCTCCTTCTCTTAGCCCAGGTCTCCCATTTTGGAAGTCTGCACCCCAAGTCCAATGCTTTCCCAGGCTCAGTGCCTGCCCAGAAAGACTCCAGTAGGGCAGGACAGGAGGGATCCTGGAAACTTCTGCCTACAGTCCACCTCTAGCTAGACACCTACCCTCCCTGCAACAGAACAAGGAGGCAGGGTGACAGAGGGATGCGGAAAGCAAGCAGAGCAGGGCCACAAGTGTGCCACGCTGCTCCTCTGGGCTTCCAGGGTGGCAGGATTCTGTGCCGCAGAGCTGAGTGTGTGGGCCCAGGAAAGAAACTGGGGGAGGCCTGGGCTGGGCCAAGGGCCAAATCACTCTGTGCAGGATATCAGTGCCCTGAGCACTTGCTGGAACACAGTCATTTCCCAGAGACAATTTTACCTCCTTGAGACCCCTTTCCCAGGAGCAGGCTTAAGTCACCCCAGTTTGAGGCAGATGTTCTCCAAAGCCCATGCACTTACTCTACAAGTTGCTTTTGTCTTTGGCTCCCTGGGAGAGGCTTCCTTGAACCATGACCTTGCCTGGCCCGACTTCCAGTACGGCAGACCCTAAATGCACATCATCTCCACAGCCATGAGGGCTGCACTCTCATCCTCCTTGGATAGTCTGCGGCCACCACTCTGCCATCTGGACCCCACAGAGGTACTTCCACAGCACTGGAGTCCACTCGGCCCACAGACACTGCCAGGCACCTCTGCTGGGTGGCTAGAAACGGTTAATGATACTCTGTGGGGCTGCACTGTCTTCTAGAAGGTCTTCAACCCACACATGCCAAGAAAGGCCAAGATACTCCAGAAACTACCTGTGCCCCCAGCCTGCACAGTTGTCTGGGGTGGCAGCTCTTCTGAGTCTGCACAGCCCCAGGTCCCTGATGGGACTATCCCCCTGATCCACGTGAGACTGTGAGGTGCAAATGCATGTGTCTGCAGGAGACCCTACAGGTGACTCGTGTGTGCACATGTGTGGTGCGGTGCTGAGAAGGGACACAAAATGACCTGGGAAGCCCTGAAGCCCCCATACGTGCTGAGATTAGAGGCAACAACAATTCTCAAGAGAAACCCTCAATTCCCAGACCACTGACAGGTGCCTATTTGCGGAAGGATCTGCTTTTAACAAGCCTCGGGCGGTTTCAGCTGGTTTCCATTTGGGATGCTTGTCTGGATAGACTCATAAAAGAGCTCTGTCAGAATTATTTTCTGTCAGTGACTGATATGCTCCTTCCCGAGAGCAGGCTGTGCTACAAGGCAGGTCCTGAGGGTCTGATCCTGCCACCCACCAGCACGTGCACCTGGGCGGATGATAACACAGTGGGTCTTGGCAGTCCAGCACCCTTTTTACACACATGCCTCTCTGGGAGGCCTAGAGACAGCCCCGTAGCCCATGGCAACCAAAGAGCCAATGGGTGGCCAAGGATCTGGTGCTGCCATGGCGATGAGCTCCTTTCCCTGGTAATAGAATGGAGTAGAGTGAATGGGGAAAGACCTGCACCTGTGTGAGGCCCCAGAGACCACCCCCCCACCCCGCCCCCAGCTCCTCCACTGCAGGTGGGGAAAGCCTAACCATCCTTGGGACAGAACAGCGTTCTGGAAGCAGAAGGTGGTGGGCTTCCTTGAGTGCGCCTGGGCTGTCGAGGCCTTTTGTGCACCTGAGGACAGTTCTATGTATTGTGAGCTGGTGTGTGTCCAGGTGTAGACCTGCTAGCAGGCAGATTACCGAGTCTCTGAAAGATACTGAGTAGCACTTGTGAGTGGGTAGTGGCAGGTATTCTCAAAATAAAGGATATGTATGTGCACTGACGTGCAGGCATGTGTTTCTGTGTGAGCCCAAGAATTCATGTGTATAGAGATATGGGTGCATGTGTACATGAGCAGCTGTGTGCTCTTGGTTCAGAATAACTGTCTCCAGGAATCCATGCTTTGAGGGTGTGAACGGACCAACAGGAGCATTTTCGGCCAAGTGCGCGGACGTCCTGTGGGTGCATGCGTGCAGATGTATGGGTGTGTGCGCGCACGCTATACAGGCGTGTGACTGGGGTGCTGGGCCTAGGAGGGGGCTCAGAGCAGTGTGCGCTCCCTCCTCAGGTGGCCACATGGTGCTGCTGGACCCAGCGAGGCCCACACAGGTCCCTTCCAGCAACCCTAGCAAATAAGGGGGTGGAGCAGGGCAGGTGGGTCCAGTCCGCAGGAGCCCTCAAAGTTGAGGTAGGAAACACTAGTGCCTCCCACCCGCGCCCCCAGTGTTGGGATAGGTGGAAAGAGTATAGGTGCCCTGCACCTAGGCAAGGTATCCCCCGGCCCCCGCCAGCCCTACGTCCCAAGTTGGGGGTGGCAGGCGTCCCAGGCCCAGCACCGTCGACCCTATCCCAGGTCCTTGGCCTTGTAGGGCGGTGGTCTGGGCCTGCGCCCCCGAGTTGAAGAGAAGGTGGGGGCCAGTGCCCGCGTACCTGTAGGGAATCCAGTCGGAATGCGGCTTGGAAGTCATGTCTCTCGGGGGCGGGGCGGCGGCTGCGGTTCTGGAGGACCGGGCCCGTGGGGGCCGGCGCGGGGGCCCTGCTCAGCTCCCCGGCCGCCCCGGGCCGCATCCTCCCGGGCCGGGGCGCTGGGCCCCGCCGAGGCCCGCGCTGCACGCCAGGGCCCCGGCCGCGGTCTCGGCGAGCGGATGCCTGCGCTGCGCGGCGATGGGCGAAGCGGCGGGAGTGCGCGGGGCCGCGGCGGGCGGGCGGGCGGGCGTACGTGCGCGCGCGTGGAGGCGGGGAAGGCCGGCCCGCACCACCCGGCGCCCCTTCTCGCGCCGAGGGCGGGAGCGCTGCGTGGCAGCGGCCGCCCGCCCCGGCTCCCTCGCCCCGCCCCGCGCGGCGGAGACCCCACGCCCAGGCCCGCACGGGGCCCCCGGAGCGCCCCCGCCCCCTTCCCGTTCCCCGAAATCGCCGGGGTCCGCGCTCCGAATACACCGCTGCGCCCGCGCCCACTTTCGGCTAATAGCCCCGCTGCCACCAGGCGGGTCCCCACTCTGAGCCTCAGTTTCTTTCTCTGTGAAACGGGGATAATTCAAACCTCTACCTACCTACCTGGCCTATGGATCTCGGCTAAGGGATGGGAAACAGCTGCTCGGATTGGGCGGGGGCGGGGGCAGGGGGCGCGGTGGAGGAGGAATTCGCTTTTGCAGGAAGGGGTCCCAGGGAACCTCCAGGCCAAGGCTTGGAGGCTGGCCTTCCCCGAACCTACCCCCTACCCCCCCACACACACACCCGCTCAGCCCCTAACCTTTTGTCTTTGGTTTTAGTAAAGGAGGTGTTTCCCAGCAGGGCGTCCTTCCTATCTAAGTTGTGGCAATCAAGGGATGGGTAATATTTACTGCGTTGCCAGCTTACGAAATTTCTAGTATTTAATCTCTACAATAGCCTTTGGAGACAAATATTTTATGCCTGTTTCCCAGAGAATAAAGCCTCAGGAATGCTAAGATGCCCAAGGACACAAAGGTAGGAGGCCATGGAGCTGAAGTTGTTCCAGGATCTCTGTCCTCCAAAGTCCTTTCTAGGGGCTGCAATTAATGGGAGGCGAGCACCTCTCAACAAAGATCACCTGAAGGTCTCCGTGTGCTGATGAGGTCCCAGCTGTGACTAGGACCAACTTTAAAGCAAGGCATGGCCAGGGGCCTGTGAGTGCGGAGCAGGTGCTCAGGGAGGGGTCTGCCGAGGGGCACAGTCCTCTCACTGCACGTGGGTGTCCTCATGTGCACCCTGGATTCAGCAGCACCAGCGATGCCAGATGAATGTCAGTGTGGGTATCCTCTGGTGCGAAATAGGCCGTGTGACTGCTGACTGGGCAGGAGGAGTGTGACAACAGCCGGGTGGGCTGAGGGAGGGCCCCGTCCTGCTGTCCTGGGGCCACAGCCAGGACCCCCACCTTAGGACTCTCCCAGCCTTTTAGCCTTGTCTCTTATCTTGCCCGTTAGCTATAAAACACAATAATCAAAATACTGGGAGCATCTGCTGAGCATCAGGAGCTGTGTTAGGTGCCATGTGTATAACTTGTTTAATCTCCACTACCATCCTAGGAGGCAGGTGTCATTTTCATACCCATTTTACAGCGGTGGAAACTGAGGCACAGAGAAGAAAAGGATCCTGCCCATGTCATGTAGCTGGTCAATGGTGATGCTAGCATTCACACACAATTGGTCTCAGCCCACAGTCCTTACCCTCAGCCTCCTTCCTGCCTATGGCAGTTCATACGGTGCACGCACACACACCCCGGCCTCTCTCTCCAGGCTTCTGGAGCATAGGACAGGTCACATCCATCTCTGTCTGGCACAGCATAAATGCTGTGTGAACACCGTGACCTCTGATTATTAGTCAACCTCCAAGAGCTATCACAGTCACTGGGGACAGAGAACAGACAAAATAAATCACCTGGGAGTGGGGTGCAGGGGGCAGAAGGCAGAGCCGTTTCTTTGCTTGCTGGGATGTTTGGCCTGAGCCTCTGTTTTCACCCTTGTCAGGCTCCCAGGAAGGGCAGCAGAAAGATTAGTCCCTACCTTGGAGGCCACAGAGGAGCAACAAAGCGCTGCCCCAGAGGCCTCTGTCCTTAGGACAGAACCTTGCCTAGAAGCAAGAGGCCAGGAGCTTTGGACCCCTTGGAGGCCCTGCCCTCCAGGCCACCTCTCCCAAAGTTGCAATTAGCACCTACTGTCAGAGATGACTAGAGCCTAGAAGTCTTTCCCTTCAAGAATTTGAGGCTGTTTTCCCCCCTTTATTCCCAAATTATCTGACACCTTAAAGCAATCAGAATTAAGTTGGAAAGTCTCAGGAGCCTGGAGTAATTGAATCTATTAAATAGACACTTTAGACTCTGTCCTAAGGGAGCCGAATCTGGAGGTAGAGTGATGTGCAGGAATAAGATGGCTTTCCATGTCTCTTCCTGCAGAGGCGGGTGTGTGTATGGGATGGGGGGAAACTGTGGAACTATGTGCCAGTGTCTGTATGAATGTGTGTGTGTGACTGCACGTGGGTGTGTGTTCACATGGGGTGTGTTGGGGTGGAATGAGAGTGCCAGTGTACGCCTGAGTGTGTGTGTGTGAGAGAGAGAGAGACGGCCCTGCAGTCTGAACAGATCTGCACAAGAACATTTGTTGGATGGTGTACTTATGTGTGTGCAAGGGGAAGACATGTGTGCTTCTATGAGTTCTATGTGTGTTCACACATAAATCAGAACTTGCAATGGGTTTTTCCGCTCAAATGTCTTCCTTGGTTGACATTTTAAGTTTATGTCCCTGGCTTCCACCAAAAAGCGACTCCAGAAAGTCATCTGATGTATATTGTACTAGGCCATGGTTCAAAGTTGTATTATTACAACTGCACTTTACAATGACCCTTGAAAAAGGGCCTAAGCTTTACAGATTTAGCTCCAGGAACAAGGTTATCTCAGCTGAAACACTGCCACACAGAGTCCCAACATGACTTCCTTGCCACCTGCCCAAATCCTACGAGGATAAGTTATTTGCTCTAAATTTACATGTTCCTTGCTGCATTTTAGGCATTTTCAAACAAGGTGATGGTTTGTGAGGAGATTGGAGAAATGCACGGGGACCCTCACATCTGCCACCTGAGCTTAGGGGCCCCAGGGCAAGTCCCCCTCAGTGGGGGGGACAGAGGACAAGGTTAGCATTTTGGCACTTCATCATTTCCAATGTGGAGTTTTATATTTTCTATACCTAATGTAATGGTTTCATTGAGGGTGGGCCACCTCTAGTCAATTTTGGAAGCAAAGGATTATGAATAATAAATGAAAATTCAGATTGGGCCCCGCCTGGTAGCTTGGCATTGTGACCCTGCAGCCTGAGGACGGCAATTCAAGTCAACCAAACATCAACGTGACCCCACTGGACTCGGGGGCAGGGCTGCTCCCAGGGAGCTTTCAGTCTGGCAGGGGAAGTGGGAAGAAGTGACCGTACCCAGCACTAAGGCGTTGGTTTATACTAGAGGTGGACAAAGTATGGGGTGCGAGGGGATGCACAGGAGGGGCAGTCAGTGGGACTGAAGGAGGAAAGTCAGGTTAGGACAAACCTGTCCTGAGAGGGGGAAAGGATGACAGTTAAGGTGAGACTTGAAGGATGAATAGGATTTTGACAGGCTGATAAGAAAGCAAGGGAACAGTTACTGATCTTCTACAATTGACCAGGCACTGTGCTAGGGTCTTTTAATAAAAGGGCATTCCAGATAGGGAGGATGACATGAGAAAAGTCATTATTTCATGGAGACATGAGAGTATGTAACCAGTGCACTTGAAAACCAAGGTGGAAACCAGTGTGGTCTTGCAGGTGAGTGGTTTGGTGTGGCAGGAGATGGACCTAGAAAGCTAAGGAAGGGCTGGATCGTATGTCACTCTGAACATCAGGCTAGGGAGTTTGGATTTTATCCTACGGGCAATGAGAAAGCACTAAAGAGTTTTAAGCCAAGAATAACCTGCCCAGATGTAACCTGTAGAGAGATAATTGGGAGCAAAAGGGAGGACAGAGGGAGGGAGACAAGGCTAGCAGTATTGAAAACTGCCAGATGGCTACTGGGAAAGTCCACACAGAGATGAGTAGACCCAAAAACAGGGTCTGGTGCCTTTTCAAAGCTGTCAGGTAGACATCACGGCAAGATGGTAGCGTAACTGTAGGTGGCCAGATAGCACCCTCTGTAATTCTGATTTAGATAACTGCAGAATACACAAATATCATTGCTCCATTGTCGATGATTAAAGTGAGATAAGTAGGCTGACAATGTCTTTGAAAAAAATTCAGGGTAACCACTAGTAAAATTAAAAACAATATGTCTATTTTCCAAATCACTGCTGAAGATAATAACAAATAATCTACATACACACAAAAAAAGCATAGTGTACAGGAAACATAAAACTCAGAAGGCATAAAACTGCAGTCCCCAACCCCTGGGCTGTGGACAGGTATGGTCCCTGGCCTGTTAGGAACCGGGCCGCACAGCAGGAGGGGAGCTGCTGGGAGCAAGGAATCTTCGTCTGTATCATCACCGCCTGAACTCCGCCTCCTGTCAGATCAGCAGCGCATTAGACTCTGCACTATGGTGAGTTGTATAATTATTTCATTATACATTACCATGTAGTAATAATAGAAATAAAGTGCACAATAAATGTAATGCACTTGAATCATCTTGAACCCCCCACCCCAACCCTGGTCCATGGAAAAATTGTCTTCGATGAAACTGGTTCCTGGTGCCAAAAAGGTTGGGGACCACTGGCATAAAACAAGGTAACAGGAATAAAACCAGATAATGGTTATACAGTGAATGTAAATAGAGAGCCCATGAGCTTGGATCATACACAACTATCATTGTTGAGCGCGTGCTTTATGCCAGGCACTCCTCTGTGTTTCATAAAAACAGATATGGACAACGGGACGATGGAACGGAACTCTTCCAGTCTTTGCTCCGGATACCACATTCCAAAGCAAAGTGGGATACACCTCTTGGAAAGAAAGTGGAAACCGCGGTCTGTACCGTTAGCCGACACCCATCTCCTACCATACAAAATATGACAGAGGCTGAAAAAAGGGATATGGGGGGCTTAGGAAGAATTTTAGAGAGGGACCTTGGAGTCCAGTGAGCCCTAATAAGTGGGAGGGGTGAGGAGTGCTATTACCTTCACCCCAAATCTGGAGAGTGGGGCTTTAGAGAGACCCCTAGAAGAGCATCATATGTGGCCACAATGGTCTTGGAGCCACAGTGGACAAAACCACAGAGACGAATCCAGAGAGAGAGCTGCTGCTCCCAGGTTTGCAGGGCAAAGGACACATGAGTGTTTCCTGTGGACAGATGTGGGTCCCAGCGTGAAAGCCAGCTGTGATTGTCTTAGATCCAGGCCAAGAGGGCTCCCTCGTGGGAGGAGGGGACACTGAGGGAGGGGGTAGGCCCAAGCTTCCCAGGGCCTGAGAATGGAATCTAGGACCAGGTAGGGGAGAGAGCATCACCCACATCAAGGGAGGTACAGGAAGAGATCTCAGAGATGGGGTGGTCTCCACAAACCCATGAAAACACCCCAGTGCGAGAGAGGGCCCAGAGATGTGACACCAGCTCATCGGAACATTGCCATTGAAGAACTTTCCTACCTCTCTCCGCTCCCTCCTCCCTCCTTCCTCCTTGGACTCTTGACAGGGTCAGAACTGACCTTTGCCAGCTAGACCCTCTGCCCACAGGTAGCTGGCCTACAGCAGACCGTGCTGAGCAAAAGGAATTGGTGTAACATTGAAGTTTAAAGAGTTTTTTTAATACAATAGACAGGATACATTAATTACTGACAAGACAACATTTGATTATCTGAAAATGGCCAGAAAAATCGTGAGACTTACCCTAAATTTCATCTCATTTTAGGGGGGAAAAAAGCAGCCCCATAGAATATATTCAAAGAGATCGTGGGAGACAAAAATAAAGCTTTGTTATTATGTCTCATGAGTCATGCCTATTCAACCTAACAGTTACACACCCTTCTCTCATTTAATCCTCACAGCAACGCTGTAAGGTAGGAACTATGATTGTACCCATTTTACAGATGAAGCAACAAAAGATATATATATCCTGCTCAAAGTCACACAGATAATAAGTGATAGAGTTCAAATTCAAACTCAGGCAGCTGAAAGTTCTAGAGCAAACAGAACTGTCTTCCTCTAGAGAAAACCAATGATGAGAGCCTTAGCCCTTTGACTCTTTAATTCCTGTCCCAGAAATCTAGCCAAAGGAAATATGCAATGAAGTCAAAAGTTTATGCACAAAGATATTCATCAAAGTTTTATTGCTAATAGGGGAGGTTGGCTGGAGGAGGGGAAACAAAATGCCTATTAGTTGGGACTTGGTTAAGTAAATAATTCCAGGTTCACAGGAAGGATCACTAAGCATCCTTTACAGAGAATTTTAATGACAGAGTAACAGGTTTGTGAGATGAGATACAATATTTTAGGGAAGTAAAATGCTCTATAAAAGAGCTCCACCAGCAGGTGCATAAATAGTCTCACAAAAAGTTGCTCTGGGTGAAAGAGACACCATCTAGTGTCATCGGCTATGCCACCCTAGGGACCACATGCTCCATTCCAGGTGGCCCCTCCTTCCAGGTGCTCAGGCCTCCTCTTTGCTCCAGCTTTGGTTCCTGAGACCTCCTAGTGACCCCTGAACAGCACAAACAACATCCCCACCCGCATGACTGGGGAGACAGACAATAAACACACAGCACACAACAGATCTGGTAAATAAATAAATCGTATTTTCAATGCCACGCAGGCTGATGTATCCTTAGTCACCTAGTGTAACATGATATGTTACTAAGATGACACCCAAGTGGGCACACGCTAATGCTTGCTGCACGAGAAATGTCTGCAATTCTTAGTCTGGTTATTTATCTTGGAGGAGGGCAGGGGAAATGTAGGAAGGATGCTGAACCTTAATATTAATACCTGCTCTTTACCCATTTTGAGGCACTTGCTGAGCATTTCCTGGGCAGGGAGACCCAAGGCTGAAGGACAGTGTCCCTGACCTGGGGAGCTTCTGTTCCCAGCAAGTCCTCTTGCACACGTCCCCGCAGGGCGGCTAAGCCCAGACCTCCCCAGAGCAGAGGTTAGAAATAGAAAGAGGCTTCTGAGCCTGAGCGCCCAGGCCTCTGTGCTCAGCCTCCAGGAGCGGTTTGTTTTATCAACATTATTGGATTTGCAGATAAGCAACAAGGAATTAAGTTGATCAGGAAGAGAGGGAGAGAGCTCTCATTTATTCATAACACAAGAGTTATCTAGCAGAGCCCTCTCTTTTGTCAAACAGAGAGACATTTCCTTTATATCCTCCAGCAAAGAACATTTATTTTGTAACCTTTCAGAAAAGCCTATGAATTTGTGTTTCTGACCTGTTTTTTTCCCCCTCGTCTAAGAAAACCATAGTTATTCAAACTGTGAAATGCATTTTAAACAATGCTACTCTGAATTCCCAAACCAATTTCTCTAGCAAGAGGAATCGGTCCCTGAAATGCAATTTAAACTATTTGAAAAGTTTATTACCCCCAACACATCATCGTTTTGCTCCACGGCCCTTCCTTTTTGCTGCTGTTGATTCATAAATATCAGACTCTAAAGCCACCAGGTCGCCGAAGAAGCAGAGTCCTGAAAGGTAGTGTTATGGGACGTGAGTCAAGCCGTGTTGACTCTGGCACAGTTTGCCTGACTCTGCAATTGGCCATAAACGTTCCAAGATCCATAGAAGCAGTGGGTATAGAGGAGAGAGCACCAGTGCCGGGTTCCAGTCCTACATCTGTTGCTAATGTGCTGTGCGACCTCGAACGAGTATGTCTCCTCTCTCTGCCTCATGAAAATCAGGGAGTGGGACAATTTCTAAGGCTCGTTCTTGCACTAACTTTCTCTGGTATTTTGACTCTTTACAGCAGGGCTGTTAGGAGACAAAAGATGATGATTATAATTTGCTCAACTCTGAAATAACGCGAGAATTCTTTTTTTAATTTTAGAATTCTCGTATTTTATAAAAAGACACACACAGCAGTGAAAACACAGAAGACTTAGTCAAGAACGTTGAATTCTTGTCCTCTCTGTGCCACTAACACACTGGGTGACCAGGGACCACTCTCCCAGGCTTGCGTCCGTTTCCTCATCTGTTAAGTGGAGAAATTGTGTGCCCTTTGCCTACTGCACAGGGTGTGAGAGGCTGAACTGGGAGAAGGAACGTGAGCCTGTGAACACTGCGTTGAAAATGCAAAGCATCAGAGATGTGACAACATTTAGTAATTAGAGTTCCCACTCACTGAGCCCTCGCTAGGGCGGGCACTGTGCTAAGCGCTAACCTGTATCATCTCATTGATTGCTCACAGCAACCCTGAGGAGCTATTAGACAGAAGGAAGCATAAGCGCTGTGGGTGGTCACAGCAGCCAGGACTTACTCAGCCTCACCAAGGCCTGTGCCGCTGGGCCTCTGCCCATCACAGAGAGGATGAGAACAGGTGGTCCCTGCTATGCTGCCCTGCCTGGGCTCTAGGAAGGAGGGAGGCAGGGTCAATGCCCCCTCAGCGTCTCTGTCTGAGCTGAGCTCTGGCACCTGGCGAGGCAAAGTGCAGCTCCCTTCTAGACTCCCTCGGGTGAGATGGCGCCCAGGGCTGGTGGGCTGGGTGGCGCAGTACCCACCTCCGCCTCTGTCCACCTCCTTGCTCCTTTGGATCTCTCTCTGCGCCCCGCCCCCCGCCTCCCGGTCCCATCACAGCCTACCTGCTCTTCATGTCTTTGTGCGCTTTGCTCCCACCACCCTCCCTGCTGCTGCAGAGCCGCCCCTTCCTGCCCCTCCACCCTGAGGCTGGTAGGGAGTGGGTGCCCTGAGGACAGGGGCTCAGCTTGGCAGACGAGGCCCTTGGATTCTGACCTGGACACCTCAGCCCTCGCACTTGTGAAGACTTCCGGGGTCTTCCTGGAGACAGGCAAGCTGTGCGGGCCTCAGAATGGGCATCAGAAGTCTCTCTTCCCCGGCAGGAGGGGCCTTGGGGCCACTGGCTGTGTTTTCCTCTAGCTCAGATCACCCTCTCCCTGCCCAGGCTCCTGACCACTGCCCTGAACACTCCCCAGGTCTCTATGTTGTGTCCCAGCTCCCCATCTAGCATCTCAGCCTGTCTGAGCTATGCTACCTCTTTCTCTGGCTCAACCCAACCTATTCTGAACTGTGTCTCGTCCCGCCCTCTTGGCTCTGACAGACTTTGGGATTCTCTCTCGTCCCTCGCAATTGGCCAGATATTTGCTGATGGCATTGGCCAACATCCTCACTTGATCTGAAGATGCCGTTAGTGTCTTGGATGTCAGGAATCCTGAGTTTTAGATCTAAGTCCCTGGAATCCTGTGTGACCAGAGACAGGTCCCTTCCCAGTTTTCTTGGCCTCAATGTATCAATCTATACAATGAGGGAGTTAGATTAGATAATGTCAAAGTCTCCCAGTATCTCTGAGTTTCCATACTTAAGAGCTTCATCTGACAATTTACATTAAAATGACATGCATACCTCACCTCCTGCCTCCTGTAGGACAGCCCTGGGAGAGCAGAGAACACTCACCCCTCACCCAGTCACACACCCATGAAGTAGACGGGAAGTGTAGGATGCACCTTGGTAAGTGGGTCTGTTGTCCCTCCCTCCCTCTCCATGAAAAAGAGTACAGCTGATAAGCACTTAGAACAATCCAATGGAAAGTAAACACGTCCTAGAAAAACTCCAAAGGGCCAAAAAACTATGTGGAAAAACTGCTATCTTGATATCTCCTCCTGCCTCCCCCTCCCGCAATATCCAGTCCATCCCCAGGTCCTGTTAATTTTAAATCCTCAGTGTCTCCTCTGTAGGGCCCCTTCTCACCACCTCCAATGCCACCACCCTCGTCCATACGACCTTCATCTGTGTTAACCTGTGGGGCTTCAGGGTGGGCTCTGGAGCCAGATCTGCTGGTTTCAAACCAGGCTCTGCTGCGAACTACCTGTGTATGCCTTGGGTTGTCCCAGGGACTTAATAGTTAATATATGAAAACCTCTTAAAACAGGCAGTATGAGTTAGCTGTTGTTATATAATGATCTGCACCCCCTTTCCCTCCGGCCCCCCTGCAGTCTGTTCTCACATGGCAGTGAGAGTGATCTTTTCATAATGCAAATCTATCCTTGCATCTGCTGCTTAAAATCCTTCGCTCCCTTTGCTCGCAGACTAAAAATGTTTAACGTTCCTACAAAGGAGATCAATTTTCTGTTCTGCAGCCATACTGGTCTGCTTCGAGACAAGCCAAGCTCTCTCCAGCACTGAAGATTCCTGGGTCTGGAATCCACCTCCCATCCCCACCCTCCCAGGCCCAGGCCAAGGGCTGAGCCTGAAGTTGCGCTTCAGTGAGGATGGAGGGGGCCCAGCTGCCTGTATTTCTTTAAGGTTCCTGAGGGGGGCACTGATGAACAGTCACTAGTCCACTATATTAGAAAGGAGGACCCCTGATTTATATTATTGTAAGTGAAATACTGCACCGGAACCTGAGAAGACTTAAGGGGATCAATGAGAAAACCGCCAGAATCAGAAAGTTCGGTAAAATTGCCAAATAAAAATGTGAAAAGAAAATAGTCAATAACATTTCTATGTAAAGTAGCAATCATTTACAAAAGGAAAATGAAAAAGATATTTTGTTTACAAGGGCAAGACTATGTGTGAAAAGGTTTAAAATAATATTAATGAGCCGGGCGCGGTGGCTCACGCCTGTAATCCTAGCACTCTGGGAGGCCGAGGCGGGCGGATCGTTCTGAGCTCAGGAATTCGAGACCAGCCTGAGCAAGAGCGAGACCCCATCTCTACCAAAAATAGAAAGAAATTAATTGGACAGCTAAAAATATATAGAAAAAAAATTAGCCGGGCATGGTGGCACATGCCTGTAGTCCCAGCTACTCGGGAGGCTGAAGCAGGAGGATTGCTTGGGCCCAGGAGTCTGAGGTTGCTGTGAGCTAGGCTGACGCCACGGCACTCACTCTAGCCTGGGCAACAAAGTGGGACTCTGTCTCAAAAAAAAAAAAAAAAAAAAGACATAGTGAATGGTGTGGCAACATAGTTATATGCAGAATCAGAAAGAAAGGAGGAGATGCTCATTCTGAGCTCCCTGCCAGAGAAAGACATTCTGCTTTTAGACTCCACGGGGCAGCATTAATTGAGACCCAGGTGGGAGGTGGGGGCATAAACAGCACCACCCCCTCCTACTCTGTGAGAAGATGTTATCTAGCAGCCCTGTGGAAATGAGATGCAGGAAGGGAGAAGAAAAGCACATCTGGAGAAGCTGCTGTATGGAGAAGTGGGAAAGTCACCCTGTGTCAGTGGTTCTCAAACTTGAGTGTGCGGCAGAATCACCTGGAAACTTGGGCACACCAACAGCGCTACTCAATCAGTGAGTCAGTGGTGGAGCCTAACTATCTGTCTGCCTTTTTTTTTTTTTTTTTTGAGACAGAGTCTCGTTCTGTTGCCCGGGCTAGAGTGCCGTGATGTCAGCCTAGCTCACAGCAACCTCAAACTCCTGGGCTCAAGCGATCCTCCTGCCTCAGCCTCCTGAGTAGCTGGGACTACAGGCGCTCACCACCACGCCTGGCTAATTTTTTCTATTTTTAGTAGAGACGGGGTCTTACTCTTGCTCAGGCTGGTCTCGAACTCCTGAGCTCAAGCAATCCTCCCACCCTGGCCTCCCAGAATGCTGGGATTACAGGTGTAGCCACCATGTGCCTAGCCCTGTCTGCCTTTCTTTTCTTTTCTCTTTTTTTTCCTTCCTTTTTTTTTTTTTTTTCTTTTTTCTTTTTTGAGATAGATTTTTGCTTTCTTGCCCAGTCTGGTCTCGAACTCCTGGGCTCAAGCAATCCTCCTGCCTCTGCCTTCCAAGTAGCTGGGACTACAGGCACATATCTTCCTTTCTTTTCTTTTCTTTCTTTCTTTCTTTTTTTTTTTTTTGGTGTCTGCCTTTCTGTTTTAAAATTTTATTTTATTTCAGAGTATTATGGGGGTACAAACGTTTTGGTTACATAAATTGCTTTTGTACAGTTTAAGTCAAAGTTATAGGTGTGCCCATCCCCAAAATAGTGTGCATTGTACCCCTTAGGTGTGAATTTACTCATCTCCTCCTCCCCCTCCCACCTGCTGGATTTCCGATGAGTTTTATTTCCATATGTGCACATAAGTGTTGTTCAATTAGTTCCAATTTACTCACCATTAACTTGGAACTAAGCGTATCTGCCTTTCTAACAAGTTCCCTGGCAATGCTGATGCAGAGGCTGGCAGTGAGGCAGCCATATCGAGAGCCTCTATTCTAGACAAACTATTTCGCCTGTGGTCCCTAGTCACCTGTGAAGATGGGTCACATGAAGGACACACACACAGAGGTCCAAATGGAAGGGCTCAGGCTGGGGCAGCTTGACTGGGGAGACCCGTGGAGAGAGAGCCCACTGAAAATCGTGAGCAGTAGAGTAACAACAACAGTTAACATTCACTTATTGAGCACTTGCAGTGTGCTGGGCCCACCCGAAGTGCTCCATGATTTATTTTATTTAAGCCGCACAGCAGCCCTATGGCGCTGGTACTGTTAGTATTCCCAGTTGATACGGACAGCGGACGCAAGGCATGAGGAAGATGCTAGATAGTCTCACGATGCACGTCCTGCTCAAGTGCACACACCCTTAACCCTGGGCCCTGCTGCTGGCAGAGGAAGCCAAACTAGGAACAAAGAAAGAAACTAGAATGTTCTTTCCCACCAGGCCCTCAGGTAAGCACCTCAACTTTGCAAGCTAGTTTGTTTGGGAAAGGAGGAGGTGAAAAGGGAAGTGTCGGTTTGCTAGGGCTGGCAGAGCAAAGTATAAAGCACAAACTCAGTGGCTTACACAACAGAAATTTATCGTTTCACAGTTCTGGAGGGCAGAAGTCCACGATCAAGGTACCTGTACCGCTGGTTCCTTTTGTGGGCTGCGAGAGGGAATCTGTTCCAGGTCTCTCTCCAAGTTTCTGGTGGTTTGCTGGCAAACTTTGGCTTTCCCTGCCTTGAGGATACGTCACCCGATCTCTCCCTTCACATTTTCTGACAAAAATTCTGTGCTTAGCCAAATTTTAGTCAAGCTCTGCACCTTCTCCTAGACCCATCTGTGCACTTCCTTGTAAAATCCAGATTTAGCAAAGAACCCCCACCCTAGATATCTGATCAGGTTCCTCATCCTCCACCATCCCCCAGGTGATGTCTGGTCACCCTGGTCCGTCTTCAGCAAGAACCCTGTTGGGTCCATTTAGCCGCAATCGCTCTTCCCCCTGATGTCTGCTCTTAGTAATTTTCCATCCACTGAGCCCACCCTGCTCCTTGGCCGTGCCGAAGCATTGGAGTTGAGCCCCCTCTCTCCCCGCCACTGCAAGACCCTGTACCTATCACAATGGTCCTGCATAAAGTCTTCCTTAACGTTTTTGGCAAGTATCACTGAATAATTTTTTCTTTAACATCACCCTGTGGGCAGGTCTGTATTATGTCCAAATTTCCCCTTTTTATGAGGGTGTCAGTCATACAGGATTAGGAGCCCACCTCACTCCAGCTTGACCTCATCTTAACTAATTACCTCTGTGACAACCCTATTTCCAACTCAGGTCACATTCTGAGGTCCTGGGGGTGAGACTTCATCATATGAATGTGGTGGGGGTTGGGGCTGGTAGGGGGTGGAAATTCAACCCCCACAACAGAAAGAAAAAAATCCTCCCAGAACTAACTCCAAATCCTTGGATCCTAAAGACATTAAAAACACTTTCCTGGGCAAGGCCAACTTGCCATATTGTATACACTAAATAAGAAGCCCTATTTTCATCCAGGGTTTTAGAAGCCATCACCTATTATGTAGAATCAATTACAGGAAGGGAGGAGTACATTAAGGGAATTTTTATAATAAGAATTCTTTTTTTTCCTAACACTTCACTTCAACTTCAGCGTTTCTCTCTCCGATTTCCCTTTCTATCCAATTATAATATAAGATAGAAACGCAGCAAGTTGGGTGAAAGTGCTCTTTTGGTACCTGCCACTAACCAGAGTGTGAACTTCTCTTTGAACAGCATTTGAATAAAAGCTATGCTCATTCGTAAAGGAGAGTGAGGTTGAATTAGAGAAGAGGGATGTGACTATTTCTCTGAACAAAGTCTAAGAAGTGAAGGGAGCTGACATTCTGTAGCAGACTGTCTAGGAAAGACATAGTCATCTACTGAGGTCATTACTACACATTTTTCCATTTCCCCATCACTCAGTGTGGGGTGGACCAAACATAGAAAGATGTAGTATCTGAATTCTGCAAGAAGTTCCCATGACTAGGGATGGAAAGAACAACCTTTCTCTGGGTACAGAATTCAGCATCCTGATTATTAATAGTTGGCAAGGAATAGTGAGGACATTCTCGAAAAAGCCAATTCACATCCAATGCAGACTTCACTTTGGTTTAATATATATCATACTTGTTTAACACGGGGCTAATAAAGAGACTTGAATTTCAGCCTTAGTTGTAAAGTCTTCATTCATTCTTTCCTTTATACACTGTTTATTGGACTCCTATGACATACCAAATGTTGTGAAAGCAATGAGTTAGAAAGTTAGATTTGAGGCCAGGCACAGTGGCTCATGCCTGTAATCCCAGCACTTTGGGAGATCAAGGTGGGAGGAGCAGTGGAGGCCAGGAGTTCGAGACCAGCCTGAGCAACATAGCAAGACCCTGTCTCTACAAAAAAAAGAAAGAAAGAAAAATTAGTCAGACATGGTGGTGTGCACCTGTAGTCCTAGCTACTTGGGAAGCAGAGGCAGGAGGATTGCTTGAGCCCAGGAGTTCAAGGCTGCAGAGAGTTATGATGATGCCACTACACTCTAGCCTGGATGACAGAATAAGACCCTATCTCAAAAAAAAAGAGAAAAAGTCAGATTTGATGTGACATGTTCTTTCCCTCATGGAGCTCTGTAACCTCAAACAAGTAGTCTCCATGTGTTAATTTCCTGGTCAGTAATACGAAAATAGAAAATTGAATTTCCCTAAACAATTCAATTCAACTAACATCTCCCCAACCCTGAGCTTGATGCCAGATCGTGTGTTCAAGGCAAGAAGGGGAATGGGATCTAAGGGTGAGTTAGACGGAGCCCTTGCCTTGGAGAAAGCGAAACAGGGCGTGGAAGCAGAGGTGGAAATGACCGAGATCAGTGGTCAACAGAGTCACAGGCGCCAAGCAAAGGAGGGATTTATCCTGAGGGCTGTGCAAGACCAGGAAAGACCACAAGGGAGTGATGTGCACCATTTACACTGGGTCTTGAAGGAAGAACTTCTCTGGTAAAGAACTAAGGAAGGACAGTCCAGGTCAAATGTACATTGCAGGCAAAGTCCAGGGCAGGAAAACACCATGTACTTAACAAATGCAGCGCTCCTCAGAGACACAGCTCCTCTCTCCGCTCTCGTTCATCCTATACTCAGGGACCCACAAGTGCAGCGCAGAAGGGAGTCAGAAACAGCTGGCTCCAAGAGCCATCAGAACTATTCAGACGAGTCAATAACGAGAAACTAAAATACTGACATGGGTCAACAGTAGTGACAAAGAGTGTGTCATCTAAAGGGGACAGCCGCTGCTCAGCTTGGCCTGATTGTTGCCTTGAAGGAAAGTCACAGCAGCCAGATTTGGGGGATTTTTCAGGGAAGCTAGAAATATATAGACACCCCTATACATAAATGTATATACATACACACATACATTCAGTCTATGTTTCATAGAGAGAGAGGATAAGTAACTTGCATAAGGACCAGACTAGTTGGTGGAGAGGCTGTTAGGTAGATATCGAGGGATCGTGTGTCTCCTGGGGACGAAAATAGGTGCTGTTGCCCCTACTGCGGTCCTGCCCCACCCTAATTGTCCGTACCTGGGGAGGAGGGAATACCCTATGAATCTGTCAATCAGAACTTGGTGTGCCAGTTGTGAAGGAATGCAGAGGACTCTCTAGCCCACGGGCCAAGCAGCATGGGTACCACAGAGTCCAGTAGTGACCTAGAATCCACATGCGTAGTTAAGGCTCAGGTTATGTGACACTCAACTGTCCCATCAAAGTGGTTCCATGGTGACCTGTGAGCCATGAGGGAGATCCCTATCCGGGCACTATAAAATAAGACGCAGACCATAGCCAACCTCTCTCTCTTTGCCTTTCCTTTGGCTCTCACTTTGCTGCGACAATGGGTCCGGTAATCATCTGTGGAGTATGTACCATGCTCTGTAAACCTATATCTTGCTCTTGCCCTATAATCCTATCTCTCTCTCCTCAATAAACCTCATGTTTGTACTTGCCTTACTTTGGCGGGTCTGGTCATTCTTCAGCCGTGAGTGTGCCAAGAACAGACATTTTCAGACTAAAACTTGACAAGGCCAGCTTCAACCTTGAAGTGTTGGACGCCAGAGCTGAGCTTCTAGAAGGGCCAAGTGGAGAAAAGGGAAGTCACTCAGGCTATGGAGCTGGAAGTTCTGGAGGGGAGAGGAACAGAAGCTGGGAAAACACAAACAAGGGAAGGAGTCTGTAATCTAGGGATAGACATTCCAGCAGAAGAACATTTCTTTAAATGATCAGGAAAGTCAAAACACACATGCAGGCCAGGCGCGGTGGCTCATGCCTATAATCCTAGCACTTTGGGAGGCCGAGGCAGGTGGATCGCTCAAGGTCAGGAGTTCGAGACCAGCCTGAGCAAGAGCTAGACGCCGTCTCTACTAAAAATAGAAAGAAATTATCTGGACAACTAAAAAAATATATGTATGGAAAAAATTAGTCAGGCATGGTGGCACATGCCTGTAGTCCCAGCTACTAGGGAGGCTGAGGCAAGAGGATTGCTTGAGCCCAGGAGTTTGAGGTTGCTGTGAGTAGGCTGACGCCACGGCACTCTACCCAGGGCAACAGAGCCAGACTCTGTCTCAAAAAAAAAAAAAAAAAAAAAACACACACATGCACTGACCTCTCAAGAGCGGCAAGAGGAATTGGCAAGATGTTGAATACTAAAGCTTTGGCACCAAAAGCAACCAGAGAATAGAAAAAGGCAAAAAACATTTGGAGCCACCACAACTGTTGATAATTACTAATAAATTCTAATAGATTAGTACTCAAGAGTACTAATTTCAGTTAATAAACTGAAAATTTATTACCAACTAAAGGAAAACATCAACTTGCCCAAAATAAATCTGAAATGAGAAACCAAATGCTGGAGTCTCCATCCCCATCCTTCCCACCCACCAGTCACAATTTCTTTCAATCAATAATTGAAACACCCTCTAGGCATATTAAAGAACCCAGAAGTGGAGCTCTGCCCTGCGGGGCGCCACAGATGAACATTTGCATATGTCAAAGTAAAGAGCATTTCCACCAGCCTCCCCTGTCCTTCAGAGGGAACCCCAGGGTCTTGCAAGTCTCTGCAGAATTTCCCGACCTTGACCTTGTGTGCAAGGCAGAAGGCGAGACAGCAAACACACGCACGCTGCTGCTGGGTGATGTGTGTGTGTATACACGTGTGCATGCAGATGTCTGTGACATCTCCCCCACTGTGGTGGGGGTGCGGTGGGGAGGAGAGAAGGAAAAGGAATGTTAACAGAAAGGAGACTGGAGAGACATTTTTCAATTACATTTCTTTCTGCCAGAGCGGACCAGCTACTGAATGATGCAGCTATTCTTGGGTTCCACCTTAAGGGAAATTTTTGATTCAAAATGTGTATTCTTTTTAAGAATCAAAGGAAAAGTCACCTATGTAGATGAGTGTTATAAAGCCATTAAGGCTAAACACGCAGCAGGATCCCCCTTATTGGGTATGAATGTGTCCGTGAAAGCCTTGTCCTTGTCAAGCCTTTACAATATAATTATGGTCCATACCCTTAGTGATTTCAATGGAAATGATGCTCTGAGGGGTTCTTGGGAAAGATTCACAAATGCTACAAAGCAAATTTTTTTGATTCAGACCAGTAAACATCAGGTAGTTAGGGGCTCCCACAGCTTGATTCATGGGAAATAAAAGGGAAAATAAATTAATCTTCAGTATTTGTGAAAGGTGGGGCCTAGAAATCTGCAAAGGCTCTGCAGGCAGCACAGGTTTCCACCTCCGCCACAACGGTAAGCCCCCAAGGCTCAGCTGGAGGAAATTGAAAAAGCTGCCATCCTTTATTCAAAGCAGTTCTCTGGAGGGCAGAGGTTGGGGTAAGAAGGGATGGAGCATTTGACTTAGATGAAAAACCGAGGCACGGGCAGCCCTGCAGCCCACCGTTCCAGAGCTTTCTCTTTCGCCACGGAGGCCAGGCACACGAGTGTTGAGCTTTCCCCTGAGATTTCGAGGAGGTATTCTTTTGTCCCGCTTTCTTGAAAATGATTTTTACCTAACATCTATTTTTAAAGCTTTTTCATCTTTTTTTCCTGTACACTTCATGCTTGGGTCCAAAAGTTCATTCAGTCAATTTTCCAAACACCTGTGTGATGCATCCATTGGATTACCTGACACAGGTGCTACGCAGTGTCAGCAAACCTGCCGAAACTTACCTTGCATTAATAAGGAGTTAGGAAGTAGCAAAGATGGACTGGGAATGGAGGGGACAAACAGTGACTTCCTGACAGAGCTTGACCGGAACGTGCAAGGCCAGGGTTTTGGAATCTCACTGGACTTACAGCATCCGTAATCCAGGGGGAAGCTTGGGTGTGCGACAGACCCTCAACCCACGTCTAATCACAGGAGCCTTAATATTACGAACCTTTCCTTTTCTCTTCTCTTTCTGCCTAATGGCTTATGAAAGAGAGACTAAAAGTCCTATCAAGAAGCAACTGAGGCCAGGCGCGGTGGCTCACGCCTGTAATCCTAGCTCTCTGGAAGGCCAAGGCGGGTGGATTGTTTGAGCTCAGGAGTTCGAAACCAGCCTGAGCAAGAGCAAGACCCCATCTCTACTAAAAAATGGAAAGAAATTAGTTGGACAACTAAAAATATATAGAAAAAACTAGCCGGGCATGGTGGCGCATGCCTGTAGTCCCAGCTACTTGGGAGGCTGAGGCAGGAGGATCGCTTGAGCCTAGGAGTTTGAGGTTGTTGTGAGCTAAGATGACGCCATGGCACTCTAGCCCAGGCAACACAGTGAGACTCTTGTCTCAAAAAAAAAAATAGTCACAGTATAGTTTCTTAAAAAGAAGTCTTAACTCACAAAAGCATGACATATTGGCCTATGAAGTGAGGAACAATTAGCACTGAGTAGTCAGACAATTGACAAGGTATCATTTATTCTAGCATCCAACAAGTATTGATATTTACAATGGTCCCGAATCATCTAGAATGCAGTAACTTACATTTCTTATTTTTCTATGATACTTTCCAGTTTTGAAGATGCTTTGATACATATTATCTCATTTAATCCTCATAAAGACTTTGTGGTAGTCAGAGCATGAATTTTTATTTTCAGTTTATAGGTAAGGAATCAGAAGAATAGAAAGCTTAAGTGATGCGGTCAATATCAAATGATCCTAAAAATCATCTATGTTGACTTCTAATCTAATAATGGACAGAAATACATAACACATAATTCAGAACTTTCAACCATAATAGTGTTAAGATCTCTGAAATGGTTAGGATGGAAATAGAATCACTTCAATTATCTTGAAAAGTTACATATGTGACACACATAATTTCCCTTGATTAATTAGGTATTGCCACATTTTAAAAATATATTGGAGGCCAGGCGCGGTGGCTCACGACTGTAATCCTAGCTCTCTGGGAGGCCGAGGTGGGAGGATTGTTTGAGCTCAGGAGTTCGAGACCAGCCTGAACAAGAGCAAGACCCCATCTCTACTAAAATTAGAAATAAATTAATTGGACAACTAAAAATATATAGAAAAAATTAGCCAGGCATGGTGGTGCATGCCTGTGGTCCTAGCTACTCGGGAGGCTGAGTCAGGAGGATCGCTTGAACCCAGGAGTTTGAGGTTGCTGTGAGCTAGGATGATGCCATGGCACTCTAACCTGGGCAACAGAGTGAGACTCTTTCTAAAAAAAAAAAAAAAAAAAAAAATATATATATATATATATAGGAATTTCTAAGTGTGAAGATTGTTTTTCTTTAGTTTCTTTTGGATTGGCTATTTCCTGTTACATGAGTCCGTTTCTCATTGGTAATCTGTTTTCATATTCAACTGTGACATGGGTTACCAACAGAGTGCAACATTTCTTTTTATTAATTATTAGAGTCATACATGCTCTTTATAGAAAATTTGGGAAATACACAAAGATATCAGTTTGAAAAATAAAAATTGCTCACTATCTAGAAGGTAATCACTCTATGTATTTTGTTGTATTTTCTACTAATTGTCATTTTATTCCTACCCAGGCATTTTTTAAATACAATTGAGGATGTACTACACATACAATTTGTGTATTGTCATTATTTTCTTATTCTGTAATTATTTTCATATGTCATTAACATTTTTTTGAGTATATTTTAAATTGCAGCATAGTGTTTCATATGTAATTTATATACTACAAAATTTTTGTAGCCACACTGCTATCATTGGACATTTATGAAGTTTCTAATTTTTTGTTATTATAAATAATATTAGGATAAGCATTGTCCAAATTTATGATTATTTATTTGCAATTGAGTCTTAGAAGTGCTATAATCGGGTCAAATGATATGGATATTATTGGTCCATTGACATATTTGCCAACTTTTTTCCAGGAGACTTACCATCAGCTATGCAGAATGCTGTATCATCCAATGTGGAATTGTTTGAGTGGTATTAGTGTTGAAGAATGTATTGCTGCTGTAACAAACATAAATTTAATAGCTTAAAACAAAACAAAGGTATTATCTTATAGTTTGGATGTGAGAAGTCCTAAAATCAAAGTGTTAGCAGAGCCGCGTTCCTTCTGAATGTTCTAGGGGAGAATTGTTTCCTTGCTTTTTCCAGCATTTGGAGACTGCCTATATTTCTTGGCTGGTGGCCCCTTCCTTTATCTTCAAAGCCAGCAGTGCGACATCTTCAAATCTTTCTTTCTTTGCTTCCATCGGTATATCTTTTCTCTGACCCTCCCGTCTCTCCCTTCTATAAAGCCTTGTGATTACATTGGTGTTACCTGGATAATCCAGAATACTCTTACCATCTCAAGATCCTTGATTTTATAGTATCTACAAAGTCTCTTTTGCCAGGTAAGGTAACATATTCACAGGTTCTAGAGATTAGAACATGGACATCATTGGGAAGCTATTATTCAGCCTACCACAACAGATAAAACATAATTTGCCTTGGTACTGTTACACATAGTTTGAAAATTGCTAATTATTAATAGTACACTGCTCTTCATTCCCTGCTAGTTCAGAAAAGTTTTTGTTAGGATTTTTATATGGTTGAAGGAATAGAGCAAATGGAAATATATTTGTTGGGCACCTACTGAAGAAACCGAGGCCCACTGAGGTAATGAAACTTCTCCCTAGTCAAATGACTGAAAGATGACAGGTCTGTCTGTCTTTCACATTCATTACACTTTTTGTCATTTATTTGTTTTTGGTTATATTATCTTCTATTAAAAAGCTAATGATATGAATACCTATAAGGTATAACAAGTCTCTAATTCTATAACATCATTGCTGTTACAGAAGTAGCCTGTGTTCATGAGAGTATCGAGGGAGGGGTCCAGGCATGCTGCTTCCCTGTGTCAGGGTTTTGGTGACATCATAAGTGGCTGTTAGACTCAATATATATTTTGGAACCAAAACAGAATGATATTGTCACAAAAACAGAGACATAGATCTATGGATCAGAACAGAGAACCCAGATATGAAATCATCCTCATATTGCTATCTGATCTTTGACAAAGCAGACAAAAACATACACTGGGAAAAAGAATCCTTATTCAATAAATGGTGTTGGGAAAACTGGATAGCCACATGTAGAAGACTGAATCAGGATCCACACCTTTCACTTTGCATAAAAATCAACTCATGCTGGGTAACAGATTTAAACCTAAGGAGTGAAACTATTAGAATTCTAGAGAAAAATGTTGGAAAAACTCTTATAGACATAGGTCTAGGCAAATAATTTATGAAGAAGAATCCAAAAGCAATCACAGCAAGAACAAAAATAAATAAATGGGTCCTGATC
>CAUYSK010116194.1:0-20181 GCA_963575035.1 Avahi laniger
CTAAAAATATATAGAAAAAATTAGCCAGGCATGGTGGCGCATGCCTGTAGTCCCAGCTACTCAGGAGGCTGAGGCAGGAGGATCGCTTGAGCCCAGAAGTTTGAGGTTGCTGTGAGCTAGGCTGACGCCACGGCACTCACTCTCGCCCGGGCAAACGAGTGAGACTCTGTCCCAAAAAAAAAAAAAAAAAAAAAAAGGACAGAAGCAGCTATCAGGAAGGACTGCTGTACGCATGTGTGGAGACGGAGGAATCCTACCAGTTTTCCTTGCAGGCTGTGCGGCAGGTGGGGCAGTGTTCACAGAAGCGGCCGATGCTCCTGGGATCAGTGCACTCACACCTGCCACACACACACGTGCCTCTTCCGCTGCACACTTGGCCCTTTGAGTTGACACAGTGCTGGGCTGACGCTGACGGGCACTGGCATCGGTCCCCTTCCCAGCCACTGAAGCACTGGCACCTGCCCGCTTCACACTCTCCGTGTCCTGCAACAAAGACACCGCAGGACATAAGTTATTGGGACCACTGACTCCGTGAAGAGTTCCCAGCCTTGGATGTCCCTCCCATCTCCAAGGAAACACACTGACAGGCCAGGGAATGGAAGCAGCATCATTTTCTATTGGTCTGATGCAAACAATGCCAGGACTTAGGAGTGCCTATTTCCAGAGCCGTTCTATTGTACATAATCTCCCCACTCCAATATACTGTGTTAACAAGTGTGAAGGGAACCCTTGCTTGGGTGGCTACGTGAATGTCACGGTACATTCAGTTTTAAATTAAAAGCACACAGATATAAAGATGCTACAAAGGCTGAAGTCATGTTAACTTTCTGACTTGAAATCAGAAAAATAATGGTGATTTGATTAACGGCTTCCAAAATCTATTCTCTCAGTCCTTCGTTATTGCTAAAGCCCTGGGGTCACTTTGAAGGACTGTGAGGTAAATCTAGTGCTTCAGAGCTGCTGGTACCATGTTTAAAGATAAGATCTCCCGAGAAGGGGAACTAACCTTTTCACATCCTCAGTACATAATTTTCCAGGCTATCTGGGCATGTCCCAACCCATGCTGTGAACTGTTAGTAGGTGGTAAATGGAAAAAAGAAAGAATGATGGTGTGTGTGTGTGGGGGGCATTACTGCAGATAAATTAAGTTGAGAAAACACTGGCTATACATAATTAAATGAATTTTAGACTGCAGAAAGTGTCCAACATTTAATATGCCAATGTGAACTAGAAATCTTCCAGAGGGGGTACATTTCATTCATTCCCTCCTTCTTTTTTCCTTATATCCCTTCGTTCCTTTTTTCCCTCTCTCCCTTCTTTTATTGCTAAGCACAGAGTAATTGTTCCACAGAGTCTACTGTAGGATCAGCTCAATTTGCTAAGTGCAAAGCTAATGAGGTCCAGCCCAAACAAATGCCTGCCAGACCCGGGTCTGCTATGCAGGCTGCACGCTGAGTCCCAGCCAGGTGACCCGTGATCACGTGTTTTTACTCCCAAAGGAGACTGGCGGAGAGAATGCATGCCAGCCCACAGCTCATACTTATGCACAAAGAATTCAAAGCAGATTCTCAACTGCCTGTGGGTCATAGTCATATAGAAGGGCCAGTACATTGATTTTTATTATTTCACTGCAAACAGAAACTTACGACAAATATTTGATGTATTTGAAACTTCTTTGACAGAACAACAGCTGCATAAAATGATGTCAGAACATTCTTTCTTTTCCCTGTAAAATAATATTTCTCTTCTCTGTAAAATACAGCAGACAACTGCTTGTTCATTTTAAAGTCAGCTATAACGCCAGTTACTGCCGAATAAATGTTTGGAATATAAAATAGTTGATGCATTTAATAGAATAAAAAGGCAATTTGCCATCACATATTTAGTTGATACAGGCCAAATTTTTAGGTTAGACAAGAATAGAACATTTTTTATAGGTTTGTTACTTTCCATATGTTTATGGCAATGAAATATTTCCATTCCTCAATAATTTAATAAATATTTATTTTAACATACAAATATTACAAAGGTGTTCTCACAATAAGTGAATCTAGCATATTGTCAAAGAAAAATTATCACAAAACTCAAATGACAGGTAGTTTAATTAATTTAAAAAAAATATTTTGTTTAAATTTTCAAATGTTGAACAGATTTTCTGAAATTTGACCTCTAGGTGGCAGCAAACTGAATTAGCCAAAAAATCTTGGTATTTTTATTTTAATTCATTTCAGTTTTTCAGTTTGGCCTGTATGTGGCCTCAAGAATAAATCTTTTAGATTACTTAGTAAACCAGTATTTTCTTGAAAAATGCTGTCCTTTCTCAATTTTGTTGCTGTCGGTGTTCCAAAAATAAACCGGAGAGGTTTAAATTACTGCAAACTTATAATATCAACTATAATAATGTATTAAGAATTTTCCAGTGAATGAAAAGAATACTTTTATAGCTCACTTTCCATCATCCGGACAGAAATAAAGTCCTCTGAGCAAGCTGGAGGGAGTTTACCAGAATGAATCAGATCCTTCCAGAAGAATACCCTGATTCTTCTAGAAAATGTATCAGACATCATCAGTAATTTCCTTTTCTGGTATATTTCTTTCCAAGATCAAGAAATATATATAAATAACAATTAATTTTAGGTTTTTATTTTGAATCATTTTCTGTATAAAATAAGTTAAAATACAAATATTAAAATCATGTGCTACAAATCTGTTGTCATGCCCTGTTAATAGTTTCATAGATTATGAAACTTTGAATAACAAATTAGGATTCAGTGTTGTTAATTTATAAAGATGTGATTGAAAGATATTTTAATATATATGTTAGTGTAATAGTGATTAGTAAAAACTGCCCGCATATATTTATACTTACCAGCACACAGACTTCCATGGTGATATGGACAAGAAAAGTCATCTTTTTCACAGTATTTTCCATACACTTTTCCAAGCTTAATTTTGTGACATGCACATTTACCACAAATACAAACTCCCCGACCACTGCATACAGGTTGATCTTTGTGTGACTTGCAGCTCTCAGAAGAAAGTTCATCTTCTTCAAAATGACATTTATTCTCGTCACACTGGAAACACTTGGAATCCAGAAAAGTTTCATCCACGTACTTTCCTTTAGGTCTGCTGTTGTCCTCACATTGACAGCTGCAGTTTCTGTGTATATGGATTTTAGTGGTTTCATTGAAACCAATAGGTTTGATTATTGCATAGTTTTTTCTTCCTGTGACATCACACTTTTTCATTGTAACTGTTACATTGAAAAGAACCTAAATTCAGGAGGAAAAAGGAAATACATTTATATACCTTGACTATTTTTATTACCAATATTATGTCTGTTAATAATATTTGAATCAATAATAACCCATCTTAGAGAAATTAACGATGATTTAATATGTAATCTCTTTCATATGTGTATGCAATATCTCTTTTTCATGTCATTTATTTCCCAGTTAATGAGCAGGGAGTTAAAGGGTGCAAGGACTGCTGATTGCCTACACTGCACCATTAAATAGACCTGGGTGCAGGCCTGTTTCAAGCATCTACTCCACCTAGACGATTAATTTCTTAGCAATCTTGAGAAAGCATAGACCATTTCTTTTATTGAGTCCTTAAAATGCAAGGTTCTTGAATATGTGATACTAGGGGTATATCAAATAAACCAAAGTAAAGGGCTTCTCTCTACTGGTGTAAAACCCTGATATGAGACGTTCAAATGAAAAGTTTTTATTTTGTTCCTATTTTGTAGGAGCCCAAGTAAAGTTTCAGAATTAAACTTTAGTTTATACAGGTGTCAATGGAGGAAAACATGAGGCTTTCTCTGATGTTGCTCAAGGGAAAAGGTTTGGAACACCCATTCTCAGTTAAGATTTCAATATAGGATCATATATTTATCTCAGTGGGAGAAGTTATCCCAGAACCAAGGAGCTGGGCTATCAGGAATTGCTTTTCCCCATAAAGCTACAGAGCTTTTTTTCTCAAAACTTTTTCTTTTTTTCTATTTCTTCGTTTTGCACAACATAACTCATTTAACATGTTTATTTTTATTCATTGATTCACCTTACTATCTTTAGGTTCTTTGGCAAATAGGATGGTTTTACACACACATATATATATGCATATTCTTTTATATTGTACTGAGATGCATTACAACATTACAATTTAAAATAATTGTTCTAGGCTTTTTGGTTGGAACATATATACATATAATGATATAAAAGATCTAAATTTAGGTTTATATATACATTAGGAAATTAGCCTCATAATATAAAAATCAATGTAGTTGGTATTATACGTGAACTGTCATAATTTTTAAGAATGTTAAGGATAAACAGATGTGTAAGATAATGCGGTCACTGCCAATACTAGCAGTAGAGCAAAACTTGGAATTTATATAATTAAGAGGTCATATGACTATTCCTGAGAGTCAAACTATTCATACTACTTGGTTGAAACTGAAGGGAAAAAAGAAGTTAGGCAAAGAAAAAGAAAAAATATAAAAAGCAAGAAAAACCATTCTTCCAAAATTGAGAATTTGAAGGAAAGAACCACTTCTAAGAGGTTAACCATTTTTCAGAAAGTAACTTGGTGCTATCTTTTGCTATTAAAAAGTTTTCTCTGTACTTAATGAAAATCAAATGTGTACTTTGCAAACTGGTAAATGATGTCTGTTGAACAAAATCCAAGGAGTGATTATAGAGGAAACTACAGAATTAGAAACTTGCAATAATTAGTTTAAAATGTACAGCTTGTAGGAACGATTATACTGCCCATGGATTCTAAAATTCCCAAGAGGGATACATATATTCTAACTAAAGAGAAAGAAAGTATCTCTTTTATTTGATCTTAGAATTTTCTATCTCAATAACTATTTTTCTTTTTCTCTATAGCATGACATTAAATAATTATCATAAAAACTTGGAAGGAAGAGAGATTAGAAATCTTCTGGCTCAAGTCATTCATTTAAAAATGAGGCAACTGATACCTCAAGAGGTAAAAGACTCCCTGTAAATCACTTTCCTCTACAAGGATTCCCTAAAACACATATATGGGTGTTTCTCTGTATCGTGCCAATACTTGGAGAGTCCCCGTCGCTAGTCCTGTTTCCTGATGCTGTTATAACCTGGATCTCTCTGCTTTACATCTCATGCCTTTTCAGAAGATGTCACTTCTCCTTTCTCAATGTTCCTATCAAATTTCCCTCCCTCCTCCTAGATCATTAGGAGTGTACTGGGGCAATCACACAGTGAAAGATTTTGAAATTCTTAGACTTTATCGACTGTTCCATCGCTCCCATTCTTTTCTGTGACTTATTACTTTCAATTTCACATTTACTCTAAGAATTTGTGGATTTGAAACCAAAAAAGCATTATTATCGTTGTAAATATAGACACTATTTATCTAAAAAGATGTGATTTCCTATTCTGTATTGGTGGTGATCCCTAAGTTTAAAGTTACTATTATTAAGTAAGTGTTTAATATAATGTACATTTCTTTATTTATTTTAAGTTGAGAGTTTTTCAGAATAATCAGTTGCGTTACAACAAGTAGCAACTTTAAGAAGGGACAATGAAAGTTATTTTGAAATATAAATAAGATTCTTGGAGTCGATAGGAAGTAAAGTTTTCTGGAACGATTTGATTTTTCTGTGAGAAAGCATGCCAAACAACTTAGTTGATCTAAAATGGGAAAAACGTACACCCACATACTTCATCATTGCTCGTCACGTTTCCGCATCCCTCTGTGCCTGGTTTTCTTGCCCCATCTGGACAGATGGCGGTAATGTTAAAATAGACGCCTTGTACCTGGTTTTCCACCTGAACTTTCACTTCTGAAATGAGTTTCTGCAGAGACATCATTTTTTGAATTACATACTGTAGTAGTTTCAAATCTAAGAAACATGGTAGAGTCAAGCTTACTAAATAATTATAGATCTAATTTTTAACTAAATCAAAAAGTCCATCTTTATAAAAGGATGAATAAAAACAGTGCTTCCACCTAATGACCCAATTATATTTGAAATGCCCAAGAAATACTGGATTAGATGATCTGCATTTAAATTGTTCTATTTTTTCACATATTTCCATGACTGTGCATTTCGATGACTTATGTATATTTCTCAACCTGTTACCAAAGTAGTCATTATTAATCTCGTAATCCTTATATGTTATGATCAAGTTTAAATAAAACATTGAAAACACATGTATCATCACAAAGGATGAATCTTGTCAGCTTAACAAATGTGGAACATGCTTCTCACATATTCAGCTGCTGAAGAAATAATTCAGTTTCAAACGCTCGTGACTATTATGAAAGCTAAAATGCCTTATTCATACAGAGTTGAAAGGTACATTTGTGGGAAGTCATTTCTATACTGTAGGCACAAGAACTACCTGAAACATACGGTCCTATAAAGTTCTCCAAGAAGGGCCTAGGATTTTTGCCAAGTCCCTGGGACTTGCTTGTGTCAGACAAGTTTGCTCCAATCCCTAACACTAAAATAGGGCCTCTTACTGGAAGAAAACCATTCATTCATTTATTCATCCATTTATACACTCATTCAATAAACATCTATTTAATGTCTCTCATGTAACAGCCACGTACTAATGTCTTCCATCACAATCTCTGGGGTCCAAAGGACCTGGCTACCTTAAATATATACTTCAGATATGTATACATTTTGTCCATACAACTAAGAGTTTACTATGTGCAAAAATTCTTAGTTTATACATGTAAACAAAAGAAAGGGAAAAAATGAAGAATGTACCTAAGGAAAGAGAGTGAGTAGCAGGGTATGAAGAAGAAAAATAATTTCCAGTGGCTTCTAATTCTTTACTTGAGTAATTATCCTTCTTCAATGGTACAATTGATAAAAAAAAAAAAAAAAAAAAACCAAAAAACCATGCACTTAATGACCGATAATTGATCATGGAATTCTGGTAGTATCTCTTTAGAGCAAGACACTTTCCTCAAATTTCTCAATGAAAATATTATTTGCATTAGGTGAGACTATGTCAGCCACATTTTTTATCTCCTAGAGAGCTCATACATTGCAACCATTAATCGAATAATTTTAGCAAACCAATAGAAACTTCCAGTGGTATACATGATGTTGATTTGCAACAGGCTGACAGATCATAAGGAAATTCCTAGCACAATGAGCATTCTGAGTTTGTCCTTCTGAAATTTACTTCTCTTAAGGCCTTAAGCTAATTAGGTCAACGTTTTTTCAAGCAGAGTGTGAACACAAATCTCTCAAATTCTGCCTGGTTTTGGTGATTTAGAAATTCAGCTCCAGGTATAATCTTATACTTCCCTTTTAATATCTAATAGGTACAGAGGCAGAATCTGTTTTTTTCCTGATGTGTAATTCTTTAATGAACTGTGAATTGTTTCCGTTGGACTGTGAAGATAAAATGAAATTTTAGAAGAATTTTGAAAATATACACATAAAATAATAACAGAATTCCAACTAAGGAGGGTATTTAGCCAAAATAAGTTTTTGTTGGATTTCCTATTATTTTTCCACTGTTTAAGGTTAATCAGAACTACAATGGTCTAAGGCATCGATACCTATCCTGGGCAAATAAAGAATTTGAAACCAAATGCTGCTGTCTTCTTTGTCTTTGGTCCAGTTTGACTGACCCACAGATAAAAAAGTGTTAACTCATATACCTTGTTTGGAGTAATAAACGGGTTCATATTTCAAAAATTTAGGATGACTCCTAACAGTATAAGCTCCTTTCTTGTTTTGTTTATTCTCAAGAACAAACTCCTAATGGGAATGAATTGTATACATGTTTGATTTTCTTTGCTAAGAAGCTTGCCTAGTCCTAATGTTCTTTTGTAACAGTGAGAAAGAGATGCCATTTAAGATGTTTTTCCTCATTTTATTCAATGTACTTTTCAGACATAGAAAAATATCCTCTGCAAAAAAAAAAAAATCTGGTAAGATTTCTCTTTCTTTTAAAAGAAGAAAGTTTAAACAAGTTCATTTGATATTCTGTGTCTACTTCCTGCCTTTCCCTTTTATGCCCAAATTTAAAGCAGGTGCGGCCTTGGGAAGATTACAAGACAAGAAGCCTGAAGTTTTTCACAATACTTTGGCTACAACTTACACTATTAAACTCTACGTGTCAGGAAGGGAGTCAGAGAATTTGGGAAAGTGAGACTTTATAATTGATCCATAAATTCAAGGTAGAATAAAGCATATCTTTTGACACCATGTACCAAATGAAAAACAGGTGGTATCAAAAAAGAGGCAGCACCTGGGGCCTGGAGAGGAGGAACACCTGGATTCTGATCCTGCTTATTAGCTGTACAATCTTTGGTTACTTTGTTCAACTTCTCTGAGCCTCGGTTTCTACAAATATACAATGGAGTACTAACACCTGTCTTATAGATCAGGTGTGAGGATTAAATGAGGTCATGTATGGAAAATGATGGATCTTAGTGGTAGGGAAGTAACAGTCACTATTATTACAACACCTAAACAGAGATTATCAAATCCAGGAATGACCGAGGTTGAGAGAGCAGATGTTTCCTTAAATTTCTTGCATTTAGGCATTTACATTTTTTTTTTTTTTGAGACAGAGTCTCACCCTGTTGTCCGGGCTAGAGTGCTGTGGCATCAACCTAGTTCGCAGCAACCTCAAACTCCTGGGCTCCAGCGATCCTCCTGCCTCAGCCTCCCAAATAGCTGGGACTATAGGCGTGCACCATCACTCCTGGCTATTTTTTTCTATTTTTAGTTGCCCGGATAATTTCTTTCTATTTTTAGCAGAGACAGGCCTCACTCTTGCTGAGACTGGTCTTGAACTCCTGACCTTAAGTGATCCTCTAGCCTCAGCCTCCCAGAATGCTAGCATTACAGATGTGAGCCACCACGCCCAGCCTAAGCATTTACTTTTTAGAGGACTGATGAATAAAGATGGCCAGTTCAATAAAATCACATATCCACTATGATGATTCTTTTAATCAAACTGTTTTGGTAAAATTGCTAAAATAATTGGTTGAAACAATCAAGTGAGATCCCAGCAGAGGCTTCTTAGTAATCTTTCTATTCCAGTCAGTTCATTTTCCTTGGAAAATTATTGCTCTAAATAACTGTGGATTTCTTTATCTTTATGACATATGAAATTTCTTGGTAATAAAGTATGTTATATAGCCATGATCTGATGATTTGCTGAGCACTGGATTTGGAAGGAAATTTAGATAGCCTCTAGCCCAATCTTAGTTTATCATCAAAGAGAAAAGTGAGGCACAGAAAGCTGAAGTGACTTCCCCAAGGTATCAAGGCTATTTAGTGGTAGAGCCAGTTAAACTCCAAGTTCCTAATGCCTTATCTCATGTTCTTTCTACTCCTCCTCTCAAAATGATATGGCCACAGATATCTTGCCACAGAAATGGGGTTAATAAAAACTGTGTATAATATATACATACCTGATAGGCTTCTACTACCAAGTTATTGAGATTTGCAGCCTTTGATTCTATTTCACCAGCGATGGTGCCTGGCAAAAGGGGTAGGAGGTCCTACAAAACATATCAGTAGCATTTAAATGATGGCAATGGTAGGCGAGGGTTTAGTAATCAATAAATATTAAACATTTGTGTAGTTATCAGTGGAAGATGAGTCATTACACAATGAAAAAATATAAGACATAAGAAAAATAAAAGCAACCTAGTAGGGCAGTCAGAACATATACCCCTGAAATGGTAGCATGTGTATGTGCATGTGCGTGTGTGTTCGTGCATCTTGAATTACCGTACATCATGACCTAAAAATCCAATCAAAACATAGACCAGTATCTCCCAAGGTATCTTCCATGGAACATAGTCCCCAGAGATTTAAAACACGAAAAAGGTTCTGAAGGCAAATAGGTTTGGGAAATTTTGCATATGATTTCTTCCACTTAGAGATTTAAAATGCACATTCGTAAATTAAAAGGTCCAGAGTAGGCCTGTAATTTGCAAATGATTTAACATTATTTAATGCAACATTTCCCAATAGCCTTTAGTTACCAAACTATGTTATTTTCACATAACATATACAAATATTTTATAGAACTACTGTTCCATGGAATGAGCTTTAAAGCACACTGAGCCAGACTAGGGGAAAAACCATAGTCACAACTAGAAGGTGTTCATGATGAATGGTTCTCAATAATTATGGAGAAGACTCCAGGTATTCCTGGGGAGAAAATGAAGATGCCCCAAGGATTAAAGGTCTGAGTCATAGATGAAGCAATTAACAGAGAAGAAACCAGTCTGACTAGAGTGAAGGGTGACTATTTATAAAGAATTAGATTATGAAAAGTCTTGAAATCCATTTGTTCATAGATTTTTCTATTCACAAGAATCATTAAGATCCTGTTGTATGCCAGCCACTGCTGAGACACTAATAATTTGATATCTTAAGTTTTAGGGAAAATGTACCACTTATAGATTTTTAAAATTCATATATCAAACTTTTGTTGAGCATTTACTGTATACCACTTTGGAGAACCACATAGTTCTATCTTTGAGTAGCTTATAGCATAGAAATGACAATTTCACAAAACACTGTACATGGGAAGCAACAGAGATATACACAGACCCTAATGATGGGGATACTTGGCAAGCATTTGAAAGGTGGGAAGATCGTCAAGGACTGTTTGCTGGAAGAGGTGACTTATGAATTCTGTCTCAAAAGATGTATGAGTTAATCAAATAATGAGGGAGAGGGCTTCCAGGCATGGGGGTCGAAGCAAGAACAAAGGCACGGAGGAAAGAAACAGCCTGGCGAGTGCGCGTGCACGGGAGGATTAGAAGCATGGCAGGTGGGACAGGTGCAGGGCAGGAAGCAGTGGGAAATAAGGCAGAGAGGCAGGCAGAGACCAGATGGCCTCATACGCCACATTGGAGACTTAGTCCTCTAAATTAGAGGGCACCAAGGGAGTTCTGTGGTCACACTTGTGATTTCAATACATCGTCCTGGCAGCCTGGTGGAGGATGGATTTGGGAGATCAGTTATGAGGCTGTCACAACCCAGACAGGTGATTTCTAACAACGATCCCTGGGCAAAGTAGGTGACTACAAGAGCATGCGCAGGAATCACAGCAGAGCTTGTCAGGCTTCGGGGCCTGTTGATTCTTTCTTTGCACACAATTAAATTACCATTAATAATAAACCTGCCTTTATAGTTTATCAGTAAGTGGCAAATTTTAAAAGGAGTAGGGAGAAACTGCTAAAACCAATAACACGATCAAGAAATAATAAATAGCAGAGGAAAAGGAGGCAAACTATAAAAAGCTGCTCAGTATTTGGAAGTCAATTATCAAGCTTAGAGGTTCAGAACATAGGATTTGGGTTGTTAGAAAACTTTGGGCAAATATTCAACCTCCCTAAATGTGATTCCTCATCTGTAAAATAGGCATATTAATAAGACTGCCCTAATTATGAGCTGCTAACAGGATTAGATGAGTTAATGTTTACAAATTCAGTGCCTGACAATAGTTAAGTATCCAATAAGTGGAGACTGTTACTGTTGTTAATGAAGTGGTTTAGGTCATTTAATTTGGGCCAGAGTCCTACTTCTGTGGATGTTAATCTGTTGTTAACATTAAAAAGTGGTTCCATGGTACACAAATTTGGGAAAACGGGAAGGTAAAGTTTCACCAAGTTTTCTAAGGGAAGAAGTGATAGGATTAGAGCAGTGCTTTCAGACGACCAGCACCACAGGTACGAGGGAAGCCGGGGGAGGCGACACCAGCTTTGCGGCAAATGCAACTGGGTTCAAGTATTTGCTGAAGCCAAAAGAAAACGTAGTTTCTCTGAGGTCCTTTTTTTTAAAAAAGTAAAGGGCACTGGAGTGTGGCCGCTGAGAGGGGTGTACAGGTAGAGAGAAGAAGGAAGAAGCAAAGATAGCAAAGAAGGTGAAGAAGGCCCAGGGAACAGAGATGCACAATGAAAATTAGGATATCACAGAATCATGAAAATGAAGAAAAAAGAGTTTCTAGGAAGAAAGAACTAAAAAGACTGTACAAAGAAGTCTACAGCAGGGTTGTAGAGGAGCAGTTCTATGTTGGTGGGTCCATAACACCTTCAGAATGACACAGCTGCCAAAAGTCTACTCTGCTCATGAGCCGCATCTGGCCCAAAGGACTCTGGACATCACCAAGATTATTCTCATGTACAAAGGCCACTTCCATGGCTCCTCTTGGTCCTTTCGCTGAAGGACCTAGGCCAAAACTAGGTGTGTTGGTGCTATTGGAAGTTAAGCTGATATTCTCCAACTTTTTTGTTTTCTTTCTTTCTTTCTTTCATTTTTTTTTTTTTTTTTTTGCTCAGGCTAGACTGCAGTGTCACAATCAAAGCTCATTGCAGCCTTGACCTCCTGGGCTCAAGTGATCCTTCCACCTCGGCCTCCGGAGTAGTTAGGACTACAGGTACATACATCCCTTTGCCTAGCTAATGTTTTAATTTTTTGTGGAGATGGGAGTCTTGCTATGTTGTCCAGACTGGTCTCAAATTCCTGGTCTCAAGCAATCCTCCTGCCTCGGCCTCCAAATTTGACCTATTATAAGGATGTGCTCATGGACCAGAATATAAGCAAGTCTCTGGACATGAAAGGTATAAAGTTGGAACATGAACTACTTTTCACCTGATAAAAGTCTTCTCCATTATTGTGACATTTCAGTACTATCCTAAGTAGCAGGCTGTGCCCATGTGTATCGAATATAATTCCAAATGGCATTTAGTGCCCATACTTGGTTCCAGGTGTTATAAACCTAAATAGAATTTATATTTATATTCTTACTTAAGATACTATAAAATATACTTTAATACCATATTAAATTTAGATTGTGCAAAGCATAATAATTCCAGAATACTTATCTGTATCTCTAAAAGGTGTCCTAATTTCAACTACTAATGCAAACATTTTAATTTTTATATTTAGAGAATTAACATACCTTATACCAATGAAATTGTTTTCCTTGAACTGCAAAAATCACATTAATGTTGTTGTCTATTAATTTTTCTGAAAGTTGGCCCAGTGAGGGATGTTCCTGTAATGGATAATGAAACAAAGAAGGGAGTGAAATTTAGTAGTTCAACCCCACACATATCCAAACACCTATTATGAAGAAAATTGTCTGACTTACATAAAAATGTCCTTGGGAGGAATTATGGTTTTACTAGAGACATTTAAATTCTTCTCAAAATAACATCCTTATCAATGTATTAAGGATATTTTATGGATACAATATCCACAAAAACATAACTTAGAAAAATGAAGAGGGCTGAATTGAACATAGTACAAAGGGTGATCAGCATCTCTTTAATGCTGGACTCAAAGTGATGTAACTGAAATATAATTTAAAATTCACAAATAGAGACACATAAGTGACAATCACATTCTGAGGCAAAATTTACTCACGGTATTAAAATGCAGATATATGTGTGTATACATATATATCTATAAACACATACACATATATACATATACATCCATACATACATATTTGACACATAACATGATATAGTATAAATTATCTTTAGAAATAGAAGATCTACTCAAATCACAGCTTTGTCACTTTATGACAAAAATTCTCAGTAACATCCTCTGTAACATGTGAATGATATTGGCCTTCCATGATTGCTGACAAGATAAAAAAGGTAGTAGTGGACTAGTATGTTAACTACTTAGTGTAGCTTCTTGCATTCAGTAGGTACTCAAAACTATAGCAATTATGATTTGTATTTCCAACTGCTTATATAAAGTATAGATTATAGATCTTTCAACTTATCATTATACTTAATCTTTTTGTTGTATGATATAGTACAAACATATTTTACTTTGACAAATAAAACTACGTAGAGCCAACTGTGACGTTCTTCGTGGTAGTGAGAAAGCTAGGGATGAGTAGAAGAATGGGAATAAAATTTAGTTTAGAAAATATGAGAAATCTGACAACTACTGAAAGTGCTATCAAAAGTTATACAGTTAGACACAGTATTGGTAACTTGTCTTTCTATAAATGTTCTTCTAGAATTTAAAGTGATTATCTCAAACAAGTTCATAACTAGACACCTATCAGAGGGATGATGTCAAACTTCATTCGCAGTAGCCTCTGCCTGTTGGTTGGTACCTAATTGCAGGGGCCAAAGATTACGTGACTGAGCCTAATTAGTATTATGTGATTCAAGTTGAAATTACTCCATAGTTGTTGCTCCCCACTGCACCCTTCATTGCTAATCGTGTTTTCTCTAAAGGAAAATTTGGCTAAATCATCTTAATGAACATTTCTGTATTTTGGCAACTATCTGAACTTAGTAAAAGAGCTAAATTAACTAGTTTCACTTATAGCATAAGTTTTGTGACCCACATATTAAATTCATATATGCATACATAAGATATAGCATTGTGTTTAAAAATAGTGTCATCACTAACATGAGAAACCATAACAAATATCCTTTTATTTCTATATTGTCTATAATTGCTGTGATAGAAAGAAATTTTCATGAGTTGCATTTAAACGTGATATGAAACCAATTTATGAGGAAGCTTAAAAGTATTACCACATAGGTTTGCATAAGAAAAATTTTGCCCAGAGTAATTCTTAAATATACAAGGTAAAAGTAATAGAAAAAAAATTTTAAAATATAAATTCTGCCAGCTGAATTCTTATTCCTTATTCCTAATAAAATGTATAATTTTAAAATATATTTATGACAGTTTGTATAATGCTAGTACATTAAAGAAAACAAAAGCAAGGTGAATCTAGCTGTATTGAGATTTTTTTTTAATGGCAACAACTATTTTTTCAAATAGTTTTGCTTTGACCAAAAATAATCATACCTTGGCAAGAACTGACACTTCTTAATTTTTGAAACTATTCATATTTTAGGGACAATGTATCCATATGTTTTTAACCAGTTTATACTTAATTCACATAAAATCAATATTTAAAGAACAGCTTAAAATGTAAGCAGCTTTTGGAGCCTTCCTAATCTCTTTCCTTCTTCCAAAAACAGGAAGTCGCACTGACCAAAAGTACACAAAATTTACATCTAGACAGTTCTAGTTTGGTCAGAAACTTATTAAAGAGGTCAGTTGGATTTTTAAGCTTAAAAGAACACATTTTTGAACCCTTGACAGAAACCTGTTTTAAAAGAAAATTCAAGTACCTTGAGACAGATTTTTAAAAATTACAAATGTGTAACAGATGTTTAAATAAACCACTGTTGACAGGAGACTTGTGGATTAATGGCTGTCATCGAAGCCCCTTCCCCTCTCCTCCATGAAGCACCCTATCTTTTAAGTACTTTATCTTTTATGTCTTTTATTTCGCTAGCAGGAGAACACACTCCTTCTCAGCCAGCTGTCCCTTTCTGGTGATGTCACTGTTCCTGAAATCTAACTCCCCCTCTCCGTAACCCATTACATGTTTCTCTGAACTCTGAAAGTAATTAGTAGAGATAACAGGCATTTCAGGGGCAAAAGGGAGAAGGAAAGCAATATGCCAAGATAGCTGCTAAGTAATTAGGCTGTGGGAAGTAACTTATAAATGTCAAAAGGAAAGAGGAGGTAAGAAGGATTCATGGGGAGCAATTTCGGTTAAAGAGATAACTGTGTAGAGACGTACAGTGGAATTTTAATAATGCATATATCTCGGTAGATGAAAAATGTTTAGACTCTCTTTGTAAAAGTGAGACTCAAAATAAAAATTTTTATAAGATAATATAAAATCTGCAGTATTGAATATTGTAATAAGATATAAAAACTCAATAACTTAGTTAAATAAAATACTCAACTATTTGGATTAGTTTTTAGACTTCTCTTTTTAGAGGAGACAAATAACATGGTAGCAATCTGATAGCCGAGATGTATTTAGAGGTGAAATGTTAAATGATGTGTTCAGTCCACATCTATCCCGATAGCTGATTTTCTATCTACAGTGATAACTGCATAGGCCAGCGTTTCTCAACAGCAGTGCTATTGGCATTTTAGGCTGGATTTTTTGTTGTTGTTGGGAAAGGGGGATGTCCTGTGCATTGTGGAATGTTTAGTGCATCCCAGGCCTCTACCCATTAGATGCCACTAGCACCCTCTTCCCTAGCTGTGACAGCTAAAATATCTCAGGACATGAGAATGTCCTCTGGAGAGCAAAGTCTCTCCACCTGAGAACCATACCAATGCAGGGGCTCTGGAAACAGCTTGCCTGGGGCTTCAACTCCTGGCTCTGCAATTACTAGCTGAGTGACACTGGGAGCTGTCTTAACCTTTCTGCGATCTGGTTTCCATATGTATAAAACAGGTATAAATACTAGTATTATACCTCTCAGAGTTATGATGGAGATTGAATAGGTTAACAGCTGTGAAGGCTTTTGCCTATCATTCTGTAATTATTAAGCCCAGATTAACGAGGAGTAGAGGCCCATGTCCTGATGTCACACTGCTTGGTGTCTCCTGTGGGCACTGCTATGCAGGTGTGTGCGACTGCAGATAAGGTTCTGATTCCTTTAGTGCTGCTGTTTTCTCATTTATAAAATGAAGTAAAGCAGTAAAGCAATATCTACATCTCACTGGGTTGCTGGATGGTGTTGCATGAGCGTAAAGGAACAGACACCATAGGACTGCTTAAGACAGTTATTAATAACAGACTGCTTAATAAGAGACATTTGGGGGCCATTACTAAAGGCTAGATATGCTCTTGATACGCTGTGATTTACCTGCCTCCCTTGTTTATTTACCCTTTGTTCCTAGCCCTGGAGGTGTTTGAATTTGTGGTCCCTGCAAACATGGTGTCAGTGGTAATCATAAGTATTCACTGAAGGAGGGCATGGACTCCGTAAGAGTGGCAACAAGAAGTTTTCTGCTTAAATATGATTCAGCCAAAACACCTAATTCGTTAGAACATTCTATTCCATAGATACTCTTATCAGATTTGGTTTCTATTGCATCACTTTTGCAAACCATCATTCCAGAGGCACTATATAAGCAGAGGCAGGCTACCCTGAGCCTGGCACAAGTGATTTCTACATGCAACTTTTGCTTTCAATTAAAAAAATTCCACCTAAATATTGTTTGCAGAGATCATTTCCTGGCCACTTTTCTGAGAACATGAGATTCATTCAAATTAGGTCTCTTGTAAAATTATTACTGAAATGTTCTCACAATGTTTACAATTTAAACCAGTTCAGCAAATAGCAAGCTGATACCAGGAAATTTGATAGTTTTTAAAAGCCCCATAAGCTGTAATAATTTTTTTAAAAAACTGCATATCAATTTAAAATGTCTTAGTTGTATTCTGTGCCTGCCACAAAATGAATTAGCATTTTTATTTGTATGTCTTTGAGACAAAGAGCCTGAGAAGCAGAAAAAAAAAAAGAGATATTTAACACTTTCTGAAGTTGAGGAGGCTATTTCTCAGTCACAGAGTAGAAAAATTATTACTTTACTAAAAGATTACAATTATCTCCTTAAATAGAATTATGTCCAATATTGACATTAGTTATAAATGTTTTCCAGACTTTGAAAATAGCAGAAATATCCCTTTCTGGAAAAATAAAAAAATGGAGCATGATGGTCAGTGACTCTAAAATAAATGTAATAACTTTACGAAAATTTGTTAACTCAGGTAGTAAGTTATGGATTTAAATAGTTAAGTGTCTTTTTAAGGTCTCTTCATTTGTGGTTCTGGAAAAATTGAATATAATTCCAAGTAGTTGAGATTCACGGTAAAAAGAATGCTTCTTAAATGGCACACTGAAAGTCAAGGACATGTTAAAATTTCCTGAAAAGAGGTACAGTGTTGATTTTACCCATAAGGAAGCCAAACTCTTCAGTAATGCCTAATATACCTTCTGCACTTCTGCTTCAATACTCTAAAATGCTGATCTATTCGGCAACTAGTCTACTCCCAAATGAGGCTTCAGGAAAAGGAGCGACCTATGAGGTCAGTGGTAAGGGAATTTCAAGGAGGGTGTATGATAGGAGTGACAAAGAATCACTGACCATCATGTAAAGAGGCACATAAAAAGGCTGTGTGGAAAAACGCCAAACCTGAACTAGTCAATATGTGAGAATACATTGTGTGTACCAGTGCGTGCAACAGGAGTACGGAGGGATCCTGCCTATTTGAATCCCTCTCTTCAGGATTGTGAGTCACGCCGACATCTGAAAATCCCACTGATAAGGGTCAACAGATGACTTCCACACCCTCGCTCCTTGGTCTCCTTTCATTGTTACTGAAGATCTTGGAGCTATTCTTGGATTCTGCCAAGGGCGGGTGAACAATTTCTGGCAGGGCTCTGACTGAGGTTGGAAATAACCCTGGAGGAGCCGGGTGGGGAGACAGGGTGAAATTCCAGACCCTCGGTATTAATAACTTATCTTCCACACCATTAATAACTTTTGTATTAACATCTATCATTTTAGCAAGAATGCCATACTTAGAACTATTGTAATTACTAGGTAAATTATAAAACTACATTTACTACTCAAATTTTTTTATTCCAGCACTTGATCTTGAAGAAGAAGTGGTGGAAATGTATTTTGTTCCACAGTGTAACATCATTTGCTAACAGCAATATACAAATATGAACAATGTGTAAATATAAATTGTTTTAGATTATATTGTTTTATAATTTATGTAAGCCAAATCACGTGGGTTATATTCCATAAGTAAGACTGCAACTACAAAGTTAGAGAGAAATTACACCAAGAACATCATTTCTCTATTTCTTCTACTTTTCAGTTGAGATGCCGTGGCAAACCGTTAAGAATACAGAATTTTAATATGAGTGGGTTGAAATGGATCCCAGCTCTGCAGGCAAATGATTTAACTTTTCTGATTCTCAGTCCTTCTGTTTATAAAAGAAAGTTATGACTACCCAATAGAGTTGTTGTAAAGATAAATTTGATACTATATGCAAAGTGTTTGCTACAGTGTTGTCAGTTAACACATCCTCAAAAGCCTGGGGTTCATATTGACCTTCAAGAAATAATTATGTATACCAGCTATAGGACTCTTTCCCATGTAATTTAGACATATAAAAGGTCTTTTATCAATTGTTTCCTTTTATAAATAAAAGAACCAGAGTCTTGAACCAAGAAGCTCAGCTACCACTCAACATCACTGGTATTGGCTGTTGGAGATAAAGCCGGAAAGCAAAGTGTTTGATTACCTGTGTTACACAAATTTAAAAATTCCTCCGTAATGGCCACATAGAAGAGGATGGAGGTTATTTTAAAATGAGCCAGTAAATACACTTAGAGTCAAGGTCAAGGTGGCTTTAGATATAGAAGGTTTCAAAACAGTAGCTCATCTTGTGTATATAAACACATGGCTAAGAGATCAATCAAAATGCTTCAGCTTCTTTTGTTTTAGGGCAGTGTCCCTAGAAACGAAGAGAATGAAAATTCTTGGGAAGAGGATCACTTAAAACACAGACCTTGGGTAACTTAAATAAAAATATTCTTCTCAGGTACTGCTAACAAACACAGTACTTCTTGGATTATTCAATACACCGCAGCAGAGACATGTGTAAGAGTCATTCCTTTAAATACATGGAACAATGACCAAGAAGGTAAAAGAAGATCTCGATGTATTACCCAATTTCCTGATATCATAAGAACTCAAGCACTGTCTAAAATCCCACTAGAATTATAATTTATTTCCATAAAGTTCCATGACACAGTATATGTCTAAAATTATGACAGCATTTCTTTGCCTCAGGAATCCTCCCTAGATGAGCAACAGCATCCTTTCAAATGTAGTCACAGAGAGGTGATTTCAGCGACTTGGCAAAACTTCAAAAGAATAATGCAATTTGAAAATAATGTCATTGTTATTTCTTCTTAAAAAAAATAAAAAGCTCTCTTTGTCTCACAATAGAGTGGTTCCTCCTTTACTCTCCTCCACTCCCTAGTAAATAAATTAGAACTCTAGGTCTGACCAAAAGAGGTTAAATAGAAGGAAGAATAGATAAGGAATGACTAAGTAGGTGGGTCTGCCCAAGTGAGATGAGTCTGAGTAGAAAAGCATCAGCAAAGGGGAAACACCATGGGAATAACACCAAATCTTAAATGTTTAAATTCAAACTTCAGTTACCTTTTAAAATATTTACATTTTGAGACTACTTTCAAGAAAATAAACTAACCAAGGGTTGAACTTGTTTTATATGATAATA